>CAJNIZ010002514.1:58919-98940 GCA_905231905.1 Symbiodinium pilosum
GTTGTTGCGTAAAAGCGTAAAAGGTAAAATTTGTTTTTCGGATTTCACCGTTTTGCCGTGCCCCGGGCCGGAAATTGAAGCACTAGGGCAAAGGGCCTGCCCCCCAAACACAGCGCTTTCTTGGGGTTTTGCTCATGTGGGGTGGCCAAAATGCATGTGAAGCGCACTGGAAACATCAGCGTCCGCCACATAAGCGGGATTTTTACACTTTCTGTCCGGCTCTTCAAAACACAGCGTCTCCTTGGATCTGCATCCCGTGATGTAGAATTGCCCTAGTGATGTGTATGTTCCCTAATGCATGGGGAGATGCATATTCTCACCGACTGATGTTTGACACCCGGCACTCGTACCGGCTTGAGCATGTTGCCAACTATTTCTCTGCCTGTGTTTATTCTTAATTTCGACACTTTTGCCATTTCATCGTATTACTTTTTTTTGTACCATTTTTGCCGTTCTTGCGGTTTTTGATGATGATGATGATGCAGATGATGAGGATAATGATGATGGTGATTTTCTTTCATCTTTCACTCGGCGCAGGGAGGTCCGCGTTGCGAGAAGAACTCCATTTGGAGTTGGGAGGAAATGTTTCCCCAACTGTTTCGGCCCCGGCACGCTTGCCCCTCAAGCAAGCCAGAAACAAAGAAAAACTCAAAAAAGAAGGCTGCTCCTGATCATTATTTTAAGGTAAATGTTGGACTGTGTGGTTGAGATATCCTTGGACTTTAATTTCTGGGGATGAAATCTATGGACCGTTACATAGGAAATCCTTCCGCTCTCAAGGAGGGCTGTTTGGTCTTGACCTTGCATGGCACTGGTACCTGTGTGCAAAATGAAGGCAACTGCATGGAAAGTCTGCCTCCCAGGGACCTGTCATGCTCTGAAAACGCTTGGATCCAGTGATTGCAAGTTTCAAGCAGCGACTGTCCAAGCAGCGTGGTCATGTAGAAGACCTTGACCTGAGGGTGTGAGCGAGGAGTATTTGGCAAGGAGTTGCCCACAGGCCCAGAGGATTGGACAGGCGTTACGGTGTGCTTTATTGGAGGTCTTTTAGTAAGTGCCGCACCACTGACAAGGATTGGATGGAATCTGGCTCTGCCTTGCCCAGGCTACCGCTTGAGCATGCGCCTGCGGAATCTAACCATGCTGTTTGATGGCGTGGCGCGTGATGTACATGGGCTTGCACTGCATGGACATTTGTCAAGGGAATTGTGGCTTGCAAGGTGCAGAGCAAGTTCTTTGAGATCTCACTTGTTGGCAAGTGCAATTGTGCTGCCCAACTTAAAGACAGGAGTTGGCTCTGAGCTCAGAACCGCTGGTGCTTGTCCTCCCGGCGAGGACGCCCCACAAGCAGAGCAAGGCTAGCGCGCAGGCATCTGGCGTGCACGCACCTCCCACTCTGATAATCCTTCCGGCGCTACAACCATGGGGCAGGAACACGTCCATGCAACGGCTTCTATGCCTTCACCCCACAAGTAAGGGCACCATAGTACGGCGTCCGTACTGGGGTTTTGGCCTAATGCGCGCGAAAAGGAAAGCGTCTTTCTTCCTAGCAGTCTCTGCCCGCTTCCGTTCTGGCGAAAGTGTCAATGGGACCTCGACGCCCAAGACCCTTAATCCCAAACCTTAAACTTTGCCCAGAGCCACGATTTTGGGATACCCTTGGGGCTAGGGGTGGCCATCTGGGCTACACGTTCCTGCACACCAAACCCTAGACTCGTCATGAACCCCATACCCTTAACCCCACCGAGTAGTTGGTACACGAACGCCCAACTGCGGAGAGGCAAATAACTCTCGGAGCAATCACGAGTGATTTTTTACGACCTTGCCGCCGCAAAGGGAGCTGACCTAAACCGTTAATCCAGAACCGGCCATAAACTGAAACCCTATAACTTAAGCCCGCAACCTCAAACCCTAGACCCTAAAACCCGAAAATCCTACACCCGAGCCGGATCCTCCTGGAGGTCTGTCTGCAGGTCTCATGCGTCATTCCTAATCCCCAAGACACCCCCGACGAAAGCCCCAGCCTTATTTAGAATAAACCCTGAACAATCAAACCTGAACCCACATCCCTAAGGGCACACCGTGCAAACGCTGAGCCCTAAACGTGAAGCCCTAAACTTCCCTAGAAACTAAACCCTAGACCCCTCAACTTAACTTTGGTTAGCTGGGAGTGAAGGAATGGAAAAGAACATGGAAACTACTATCATGGGTTATTTTGGGGCTACTAGCAGGATCCATTCTTTCGTTCCTCGCTAACCAAAGGCCTTCTACAAAGAAGACTGGATAATGTAATCCGTACTGAAGAAGCAAGCTATTACCGCAGAGGAGGAGATCAGTCCCAAGAAGCCGTATCTGAGCCGTAAAACCTAACCCCTATCTAAATCCTAGACCCTAATAATCCCTAAGCCCTAAAACAAAACCCTGCCGACCTCCGCCGGCTCAAACAAGCATGCGCGTGGGTCTCCAGCGTTCTTCCGCGCATGACAAGGAGAGTGAGGTGGCGACCTGCGCGCGCCTGCGCGTCGAGTGTTTGCGCCGGCCAGGCTGCAACGGCGCCACCCACTGGGCCGGGGTACAGGGTTACAGTCTTACTAAGCTTTCTAATTTTGTCCCCTCGTCCTTGCAAGGTGTACTGCTTTGCTGATTCACGGATTGAAGCGGATTAATGGGAGGTTCTGATTACTAACCCCCCTATACGATTCTAAATATTCCGGGGGAGGCCCAATCAAATTTCTTAAAAGTTGTTTGGGCGGTCCCAGCCTTAAGCCCTGAACTTTAAACCCTAAACCCTGAACCTAGAACCCTGAACCCCAAACCCTAGCGGCTAAACCTTAAACCCGTAATTAGGCCCTAAACCCCATGCCCTAAACCCTAGACCCGTTTGGGCGTTCCCAGAACCGAGCATGGAATTGTTCCCTGTATTGTTATTACCCCGTTCAGACCAAATTTTGCTCTAACCCGTACCCATTTATATTACTCCGTTCAAGCCTAATTTCGCTCTAAGACGCCACACTTCACTAATCCGAATCCCCCATTACACAAAGCTATTGTCAGTAATTATTCCCATACACCGCTTAGAATGCACATTTTTCCTTCTTGTGAGAGGACTCCTGCTTTGTCGTTCTTGGAAGGCGCTGGGCGCAAGGGAGGGTTAGGAGTTGATGTTCAAGGTTTCGAGTCTCTTAACCGGTCTGAGGGGGATTCCTCAAAGGGCTTAACTATAGATGTCCCCCAGACAAGGGTTAAACATCAACAAAATAGGGGTGAAATATCCTCAAAATAAGGGTTAAATGTTAAATCTCCCAAGATGAGGTTAAATATCACCATAAAAGGGTTGAGTATCCCCAAAACCCAGGGTTAGATATCCCGAAAGAAGGGCAAAGTCTCCCCGAAACAAAGTTTTATCATCCTCAAAATAAGGGGGAGATGTCACCAAAATAAGGTTTAATATCCTCAAAATAAGGGTTAGATATACTTAAAATAGAGGTTATAGTGTTTGGCCACAATTTCCAGGGCAAACCGCCCTGTCTATCCAAATCCGTTCTCTTGCATGGATTTCTTCAAACGACCTTTTTTGAACTTGCAGTTGTGTGGCAGCAGCGGTTTTCCACCGCGGCGTGAAATGCTTGTAACGAGGGGAGGTCCACGTAAAGAGTTTTGCTTTGTGCCAGACGCGACATGTTGACCGCAGGCTTGATTGTGAGATTTGCTTGCAGCTCTGTTGTGGCTATGGCCGGGCAGACGGAGCACGGCTTTCATGTGGGGCGTGCTTAAACCAGCATAAGCATGCTAATAAAGACCCTAAACTAGTGCAGAAGCACGCGCTCTGGCCTTTATTCGCTGCGGCGGACAAGGATTTTGCATGATCTAGCGCAGAAACTATTGCAAGAGTGCAGTTATTGACATAGTAAACGCTTGAAACTAGTGTAAAGCTGAGGATTGTGCTTTCCATCAGTGACACCTATCAGGGTTTTGGCGTGCTCTAAAGCCGAAATTAATGTAAAACTGAGGATTCTGCTTTCCATCAGTGACACCTTCCAGGGTTTTTGCCTGATCAAAGCCGAAACTAATGTAAAACTGAGGATTTTGCACTCCATCGGTGACACCCTCCAGGGTTTTTGCGCGCTCAAACGCCGCAACTAGTGCAAAACTGAGGATTGTGCTTTCCATCGGTGACACTTTCCAGGGTTTTTGCGTGTGCTCAAAAGCAAAAAACTAGTGTAAACAGACGCATTCCAAAATAGATTGCCAAAATCGGAGTGAATGGATTTAAGGGTTTCAAGATTTTAAAGCTATTTTGGGACCATTAAGTACCTTTTTGCAGCATGAACCCCTAAATCCACTCACCCCGAATTTGGTAATCTTGGGGACGGGGGATTGTGTGGCTGTGCAGAGCAACTGCAGCCTCAGACGTGCCACCAAGTCTTGGAGCCATCAACCAAAGACCTTTTTTGAAGAGCCTTAATGTAGCGAAAGGCCAAGTTTGAGCAAACCCCCTATAGTAATTAAGGCTCTTCTTCAGGGTAATTTGTTGAAACACTTGTTCTTGTAACCGAATTGACGCATCATTGGAAACTCAAAGGCTCGCGTGTGAGACTGCCAGCGCGGGCCTCAACCTCTTGGCACGAGCAGTTTCAACCCCACCTCCTTGTGTGATGTTCTCCTTCGGGTGTAGAATTTTATTCATTACAGGGATAGCATGTTCCTGTTTTTAAATACCGGAGAAGGCCATTTCGCAACGAGGTTGCAAGGGCTGTAGAGGAGCAATGTTTACCCAGATGACGGAATCCTCCCAGCATGCTGTTTTCAGTTTTGCGCAGGGAGCTGCGCGCAAGCATTGACAGCATCAGCAGCAGCGGCAGCAGTAGCAGCGCGTACTGAGTTCAAAATCTCTCTTCCAAGTTTCCAAAGGGAGCTACATGGCTCTCAAGGCATCACGTGAAAACTGTTACTTAACAGCAGCTGATCGCATTCTCTTGTGCTCACTTGTGCAGTGAAAGTTTTTTGTAACTTGACCAGCAGCTGCTCGCACTCTGTTGTGCTCACTTCTGCAAGCATTGGCCGCATGAGCAGTGACGGAATCTACCCCAAGATGTCGTTTTCAGTTTAGCAGAGGGAGCTACATGTCTCTCAAATTGTGTTGTGAAAGTTTTGTAGTTGTGAGCGCGTTCTCTTGTGCTCACTTGTGCAAGCATGGCGGCATGCGCAGCGACGGAATCTACCCAAGATGTTGCTTTCAATTTTGCAGAGGGAGCTGCGTGTTCCTTAGGTTGTCCTGTGAAAGACCTGTAGTTTTGAACAACAGCTGATCGCATTCTCTTGTGCTCACTTGTGCAAGCATTGGCCGCATGAGCAGTGACGGAATCAACCCAAGATGTTGTTTTCAGCTTTGCAGAGGTCTGGCAGGTTGTCTTGCGCAAGTTTGTAATTTTGCGGAGGGAGCTACATGGCTTTGAGGGGGGTCCCGGAAGACTTGTAGTGAACAACAGCTGATGGCGTTCTCTTGTGCTCATGATTTCAGGCATCTTTTTTTAGTTTCGCAGAGGGAGCTACATGGCTCTCAGGTCGTCCTTTCAGGGAGCTACGTGGCTCTGAAGGAGCCCTTTGAAACATTGGTACTGAACTGATTGCATGTTTGGGCCTAAGCTTAAGCCTTCACGCGAGAGCGAGGTTCAACCTCTGTGCTGCGTTGTGTTTGGCAGGCCTTGATTGCGCAGGCATAACTGGACAGAACCTCCCTCCGCTTCTGGCCCAAAGGTCTTCATGATGATGGCAGCGGGGGAGGTAGAAAACTTTCCCTCCCTTCCCGCCCTTGGCTACTCCAGTGGGGTAGATGGGGGTGATTGATTCATGGGAGGTTGGCACTTGGTGTGGGATAGCCCTTTGCATTCATGTCCTTGCAGGAATCCATGCAAACTGTGTCAGTTATTTGTGTAATTGCCTTCTTTCGGTGCTTGCCTCGTTCCACGGTATCTCATTGTAACTTTTTAAGTTTACGACCAAACGAAGACATTATGTAAAGAGATTGCGTTGACAAAAGCGGCCTGCAAACCGTGCTTGTTGTATGACTCACAAAGGTCTTCGTTTCAAAGCTCACTTTGCGGAGCTCGCAAAAGCATCTTGCTGTAGTTCTTTTCTTTGGGTGTGTATTCGGAGGTATCTTTGTTTGAGCACCCAAATTTACGAGTGCCCAAAGAAAAGGAACTAGACTTGCAAACACACAGTACCATTGCCTAATGGGAATGCTTCGTTTGAGAGTTTCCAGTGCAGAAAGCAGCCAGGAACTCCCACTTTGGCCATGCCAGCGTATTTTCTTTTATCGCACGGGGGGACTTTTGAGGACACAGAGAGCCACGAGCAGCAAACCTGTCTCTCCACATGCTTTGTGAATGGTTTTAGGATGGACAAAGCAATCGGAAAGATAGAAGACACCTTCGGGAAGCCCGGAGGTCACCAAGTCCCTGACCCTTAGAGGCCGCTATAGGGCCCGGGAGATACCTAGCCCCTGGGGTTCCCGGAGGCATCTTGGTGAAAGGGCCACGTGGTTCGCTAGATTTTTTCTTTTCTCTTATGTTTAGGAGTGTGTTGTGAATATTATGCTGTGCCCGCTGCCACCCATGGTCCTAGGCCAAGACTGTTACAAGCCTACGGTAGATCGAAAATTACATTCAGAGCAACCCGAGGAAAAGCGTGTTGACCTACTCTGCAGCTTGTTGTGGTAGGTTTTGCACATTACCAGTGCAACCACTCAGAATTAAACATTTTCGTGTCACGCGTGCGTGTTGCCTCTAGCCGCAGGACCGTCCAAGACCATGCTCGGAATCGTGCTTGCAACACACAGTCTCACGCACTCGGAATCATGTTCTCAAGACAGCCCCGCGTCAACACATTTCTTGACGTGCTTGCGCAGCGAAGCCCCACAAACAGGCGCATACGCGTTCTAACTGCCACAAGTCTTGCAAACCTAGCCTCTGTAAGGATGTCTTCGTCTTCTTCGTCCAGCTCTTCCAGCTCTACCAGCAGTAGTCCCTCTCCAGCTTCTCCCAGTGACGAAGGCCACCGTCTTGAGGATGAGACGCCCCTTATGAACCGTACAGATAATGATGCCAAGCCTGCAGGGCCAGATGACTAAAGGTTGGTTTACTTTTGGATATGGTCAGGTGTTTCATCAGAGGTAACACGTGAAGATGTTGCTGGCAAAGTTCAGGCAGCGTACGAGGCTGTGGGTTGCGTCATTCAGCACATGGCCGTGTTTCGTGAGCGTCACCAAAACAGTCCGTCAGCTTTGGAGAGAGAATGGCATTTCCACGCCGTCGTGCAAGCAACAGAAATCTATCGCTGGCGGCAAATAGCCAGACATTTGCTTGAATGCGAACATGAATGCAGCAGCACCCAGGGCCGTGGATCGTACTGGTCTGCCTTTGCGTATTGTCCCTTCGACGAAGAAGCCTATGCAGGACCTGGATTCGCAGTTCTGGTTGTCGCCAGGCCACCCGGACATCCTTCCTTGCCTTACCAAGGCACGCAAGCCGACGATGCGCATCTCACCTCTGCAGTTCGGTGATGTGATTCGAACACAAGGCATCAAAACGGTAGACGCTCTCTATACATTTGCTCAGCAGCAGCAAAGCACTGGTGATGCGCGCTGGTTGTCTCTGTCTTACCAGTGTCCGCCCAAGAAATTGCAGGAGAAGATCTCTGCTGTTTGGGCCGTTGTCTCAGCTCCGTAGCGAATTCTCGACGCACAGTCGACTCACATGGATTTTTGCACACGTGGCTTAGAGCATGCGTGTGTCTGCAGTGGGAAAGCTATTGAGGGCTGGGAGTATATCTTGCGATTGAACGGCTTTGACATTGCTTCCTATAAGGATTCAGCCATCCGACTTTTCCAACAGGGTGGCGGTAAAGGTCTCAATCATCATTACTTCGGTGCCCCCAAGCAGTGGCAAGACAGCGCTCACACGTCCTATCATAGTTCCTTGGCGTATTTTCAACATTTTGCGGTCCTTCGTTATAGGCTGTTAATAGCCTGTGGTCGGTGAATGTTCTACGGCCTCTATTGGGTCAAAAAGCACCCGTGCCACATGTGACCCATCCAGGCCCTGTTCGGGGACTTTGTCATGAAGCCCCAGGTGCACACGTCATTCGCCTTGCAGTCCCTCATCTCTAAGAAGGCAGTGGTATGGAATGACTTTAGGTGGCCCCATCCACCACTGGCGTGAGCAGACCTGCTCAACTTACTAGACAACGAGTCTTCCAGATCGCTGTGCCAAAAACTGATGGTGCTACAGATTATGAGTGGAATAAATCAGGCGAGCAGAACGTCATGTGTATCTTGACAAGCAACAACCCTATCGTGTATGTTTATGGAGATTCCGTCAATCGGCTGGAGACTGAAGCTTGGAACCAGCGCTTGGGGGGTGCGTTTTGCATTTCCAAGGCCACATAGATCAGCCAGACCCAAACTTCAAGCAATATTCCAAATGCACAGGATGCTATGCTCACTGGCTGCTTCGACCGCATGCTCCACGCACACTTCCCCGCGGCCACCCCTTCTGGAAGAGCGTACCCGTGCGCCGCCAGGATTGCACTGACTTTGGCTAAGAACGGCGCGCAGCCGTAAAAAATGTTGCGGTGCTCACTTGTTTGCCAAGACTTGCGCTGCAAGGCAGTATGTAACGTCCAGCTTGGGCTTGTCTTCAATTTGCGAACTTTTGGTCGCGTGCAGGCAGCAAGTGTTGATTTTCGAGATTCCGCGCAATCACTTACTCAATGTCTAGAAGTTGGCCACAGTTTATAGAGCAGAAAATCATTTAGCTGGAAATCCGTCAACTCAGGTATTTTCCTTCATCCGATGATTTTTTTTGAGCTTCTGGTTGCGCCGAGGCAGCAAGTGTTGTTTTTCGAAATCCAACACAATCCCTCATTCAATGTCTAGCACTTGGCCACAATTTATAGAGCACAAAAGCATTTAGCTGGAAATCTGTCAACGGAGGCCATTTTCTTCATCCGATGATTTTTTTGAATTTCTGGTCGCGCCGAGGCAGCAAGTGTTGCTTTTCGAGACTGAGCACAATCGCTCACTCAATGTCTAGCGTTTGGCCACAGGTTATACAGCCGAAAAGTATTTGGCTGGAATACCGTCGATGCAGGCCATTCTCTTCATCCGATGATTTTTTTGAACTTCTGGTCGCGCAGCGGCAGCAATTGTTGATTTTCGAAACTCCACGCAATCGCTTACTCAGTGTCTAGCATCTGGCCACAGTTTATAGAGCGAAAATCATTTAGCTGGAAATCCATCAACGCAGGCCATTTTCTTCATCCGATGAAACACTCTGCGGTTGAAAGCCTGTCGAAACAACCACCCACTTCCCCCCCTCTCCCTCTCCCACGACGCATCTCCAGCAGGACCAGTGTCGAAAACCCCCCTTTCCCCCCGCAGGCAATGTTTGTGACAGGCGGCTGTCGTGGCGTGATTGGCTCCACGCCGCCGTTTGGCCTTCGTAACCCCGAACCCTCACATCTACGGGAGATTGTGAAACAACTGGAGTCAGAACACCTGAGCGCACGTGTCTAAGTGCAATCGAAGATACTTGTCTCCCGCCCCCGGCTCAGGACCGGGGCAGCTCTCACTCATTGGAATCTCCATCATGAGTCTGCAGGAGATCGGCAATCAGAACTCCGAGCTTCGCGTGCTGCAAATACATGGATCTTCCTTCGGATCGCAAAAGTCTGTAGATAATGCCTGCATAGTTTCCTTGCTCGACCAGGGCATGCGTGGCGCCCTTGAGTAAAGCAGTTGCCGTTGCCTGCCTGCAAGTGCGCTGGAGCTGTCTCTGCAACAGCAGATGGCCAGATTCAATGATTTGCCTGTCGGCTGCACTTCAAAGCTGGCCCAGTATTCATTGTGGTGGTCATTGGCGCCCATCCGACAGCAAACCAACGAGTCCCAGGCATCGTTGAAATGCTCAATCTCGTCTCGATATACACTGAGCGCTTTGCGTGCTTCGTTACCACAGTCGATTGGTTCCAATCCGCACAGGTTGGCGCAGCTTGTCTTTCGAGATCCAGATCAATGCAGCCATGCGTGTAAACATCTTGAGCATAGAAACGCCAGCCACACAGGTTACCCCCCCCGACCGAAGCCTCCTTTATTGTGGGCTCCTGCACGCACTCAACGAAGTAGGTGATGCCGCCCGGGGATATCAATTCACAAAACAATTCCCGCCGCCAGGCTGGGCATCCCTCACCCTGTGGTCTCGCTCCACAAAAGTGTGCAAGCCAGGATCCAGTGTAGCGGGTTTCATCTCTCCCGCTTGCAGCCTGGTAATGTAAAGCAGATGGACTCTACTTCTAAGTGCCACTCTCCTTCTGTGTGACCCTGTTCCCCAACAGAACGGCGAGCTCACGGAGGTTACGCAGGTGATGCGAGTAGCTTGCGGCTGTGACATTTGTGGCCAACAACTTAGTAGCTTTCACGCGCTTATAGGACCCATGTAGGGAAAATCCTACCCCGAAACCAGTGTCGCGCTCACGAAGACTTCCTATGCCACTATAGCAGAACGGCGTGATGAGCACATGAGTTATGCAAAGAAGGGGCTCCCTCACTGTAATCAGCGCTTTAAGAACTTTAGGGGATGGCCTGCGTTCATGGCACACTTTAAGAGTTTGCCCCGGCACATGCCCCAGAGAGAAACGGCTGCACGCAAACCGTCAAAGAGCTGAGGCTGCAGAAATCTCAAAAGATCGGCTGGGTCATGCTGTCTTGATGGCTGAATCCAACCCTGGGTAATAGACCACCAAGCAATTGTCTGCCAGAATAAGGGCTGAGGCTTCTGCTGTTGGCACAGCCCATGAAGAAAGAGCCGAAGCGGAGTGCTGGGGATCTTCATTCCCTGACCTGCGCAGCTGGCCGCCCAAAGCAAAGCCATGACTAGGGAATTCGCATAGCCGTAATTGGAGGGATTAGGAATGACTAGGGTGAGTCGAGTAGTTGGGGTTTAGCAGGCCTTAAAGGTCTTGGATCATCTTGTCGACTGCAGCCGCGATGGGACTTCTCCCCAGCTTGGAGGGTCTGAGCGTTGACCCCACGGGGTGCGTTGCGCCGCTCCGCACCAATCTCCCCAGCGCTTGGCATGCAACTTGGGCTTCCTGAGTGCGGTTTTGGATTTTCAGCGTCAAGGTATATGACATCGAATGTCATTTCCGGCGTGAGCTTCCTCAAAGGGTGGATGCGTCCCACCACCTTGGGGTGGCTAGTCAGAGATTGAATCTGAACCAGCACCTGCAGGGCTTCCTCTATGGGAAGAGGATCTTGAGCTGGATTGACGTGCTTGGATTCCTGCAGGCTCCACTGAAGGCAAATGAAGGAGTCGTTCTCCAGGAGTCGCATGCTCGTGGCCCTCTCCTTGGCCGCTGGGTTCGTCTTCCGCACGTTGATGCGGAACTTGATTGATCGGCGGTGCCCGGTGGCACCTCCCCGGAACAGTTTGTTTAATGGTTTTTGCCGTTTTTACCGTGTTTATTGTTTTTACCGTTTTTACAATTTTGTCCGTCTTTTTTTTTTTTTTTACACTGTTTTTACCGCATTTACCATTTTTACCGTTTTACCGTTTTTACTATAGTTATTGCAGCTTTACCGTTTTTACCGTTTTACCGCCTTCGCTGCTGCAAACGACTTTTACACTTTTACCGTTTAACCCTCCTCTTGCTAAACTGCGTAGTTTTTACCATTTTACCGTTTTCGTTTGTGCACGCTGCGTGTCTTGCATTTTTCGTTTTTACACTTTTACCGTTTTCCCCAAGCAGCTGTGCCGGGACCCCGTATACCGTCCAACAACGCTGAGCCAGCACTGCAACCTAGACCCCAAGGCCTAAAACTCTAGCTAGAGAGCAAAAGCAGGCAAGCACATCCCCCGCCGGCTGGCGAGAGTGCCATCACCAGGACTGCTTGCGGCATTACATGCATTTTGGAGTTCATTTAACAACGTGAATGTTTAGGTAGAGTTTAGGAATAGCCCTTTACAGTCTGGTAATTTGGTAATGTAGGTCTCTTGCTGAGTGAGATGGTGTTGCAGACAGAGACGAAACTTTCAAGAGCTGCGATACGATGAGCCAGACCTCGGAGAGCTGTGATACAATTAGAAGACTTCTGGCTTTTCTGTTGTGGAAAACACAGAGTTTTGGCATATGTGGGGGGGAGGAAGAAGTTGTCTTGCTTCTTCTCATGTGCGTGCAGAGACCAAGCCGGCAAAGAAATCTCCGCTGCCTTTTCACATTCCTCATGTAGTAACATGTATGGGTTACCCTAAGGGTCCAAGGACCCAAATGTTGGGGCCTTATGTCCCAAATACCATTCAGATTATATTATTTGGGCCCCAATACCCCATTATTTGGATCCTTGGACCTTTAAGGTTAGTGTCAAAGCCAAGTACAAAGAACAGCAGCCGCCAGCCCACCAAACCTTTCAGGCTCACTGTTTCCAGACAGCGGTGCTTCGAAATTCTGTCGGCGGGTTTTTTTGGCATTTTACGGCGTGATTGGTACAGCAGGCGGCTTGTTTGCATTACTCCCAAACTCATCCGGTACCCGCAATTACCTCCAGTTTTGTGGGCTTTGACTGCTACTTCCAGCGTAGTTGCTACTGAGTTGTAGGTTGTGTATAGGTGATTGGGGTTACAGGATGTTACAGGGCAATTCCTAGCTCAGTACTGTTTCATCCACAAGTTATGCCTAGATAATCTTATGAAACTCCTTTACGCCCTAAACCCGAAACCCTGTGTATTTTATAGATATATATACATACGAAATAGACACACGCACACCGACACCGTTATATCTTGCCATACAACCTTAAAGGCCCTTTAAACCCAAAGCCCTTCAAGCCCCAAACTATAGAACATTATACAACCTCTTGGCAACAGCCCCTTACCCTGAACATAGGGCTCACTTTGGCAGTCCGGCATAGTCGCCCAATATATTCTCTAATGGAGACCCAGATCCAGTAAGTACATGGGAAATATTTGTTCACGTAACGTATAACCCCGCATAAATCCCTAGTTTCCTTTGCATCGTCCATGTGTTTTCGTTGGTTGAGGGTTGGGGGGGAAATATCCTTAAAGCCTGAACTCCCTATGTCCAGAAGTATATGGGGAATATCATCAGAGCTCATATAGGCCATGTAGTCCCCAAAACCCAAAATCCTAAACCCTACCGCGACAAGCCTGACGCTTAAACCCTTAACCAGCCTTAAGCCCAGTAGTGTCCCAAGCCTTTTCAACCCTAAGGCTAAATCCTTTCAATGCTAAGATTCTTGAATCGTATGTGCATGGGTATATTTGTATATGTATATGTATATGTATATGTGCATGCCCCTACATACTGCCTACATGAGTCGTTTCAACCCTAATTCCTGAACCCCAATCCCCACACCCTGAACCCTGATCCCTAAACCCTGATCCCTGAACCCTAAACCCTCATCCCTAACCCCTAATCCCTCATCCTTAACTCCTGATCCCTCACTCCTAAAACCCTGACCCCTGAACCCTAGGCCCCTTAGAATCAACTGGTCTTTGGTTAGCTCGGAATGAAGGAATGGATCCTTATAGTAGCCCCTATATACCCCACTATAGTAGTTTCCATTCCTTCATTCCCATCCTAAAACCTCAACCCTAAACCCTAAACCTTAAACCTCAAACCTTAAACCCTATAGTAGTTTCCATTTTCTTTTCCATTCCCCCCCTATAACCAAAGGTATAAGCCACGCCGAGGCAGGCCCAGGGCTTCGACTTGCCCGGCTTCGATTTTCAGAAGCTTTGGTGCTTCGACTGTAGGCGCGCCTCAGGGATCCCAGAGGGTCCATGTACCCAATAATTTGGTACTTGGGTTTAGGGTAATAGTAATTATGGTACAGGTTTTGGGGTAAGTATATGATTATTTGGAGCTTCGACTGTAGGTGCGCTTTAGGGATTGGGGATTGGGGTTCAAGGATTAGGGTTTTGGGTCTTATGTAGGTATTCTGTAGGGATGTGTATACCTATCTATATACGTATACACACGTGATATATGTTTGCAATGGGTTTTAAGGGCCTAGGGTGTCAACGGTTTAGGGTTCAGGGCATGGTTTTCCCCTTTGAAGGGAGTATGTGTTGTAGGGTTTAGGGTTATTCAGGGCTTTGGAAAGTTTGGGGCGTAGGAGGTTTAGGGCCTACGGGTTTGGGATGGTTCAGGGTTTAGCTGGCTTTTAGGTTTGAGGGAAAGGGTTCAGGTTTTCCGGGTTTGGGATTTAGAGGTTTAAGGCTAGGGTCTAGAGTTTCGGAGCTTTGGGTTTGAAAGTCAAAGTGTGGGGTTGGGACTGTACTTCGGGGATTCGTGGTTTGGGAATCACGTTTTGGGTTTGGAGTTTGGTGTTCACAAGGGGGGGGGATTGTGGCGGAAGGTTGGGATAATTAGAAGTACATAGAGTTGAGTCTTGCATCTAATTATGCTTCAGAAATTCTAGGGCGAAGGGGCTGTTACAAGGTTTTGAGTTTCAGCGACAGTGTCAGGTGCAGAGTTCAGCTAGGGGCTCGGGTTCTACGCCTATGCCATTATTATGATTATCGAGTATTCTTTTGTATAGTTGGCAATAATTGTGTACTCCTTGCTGCGCTTTTTGGTTCCATTATTACTCACAGCATCATGTTCTGGTCAGGCTTCTCGTGGGTGGGGGCTCTGCCATATCTTCCATCCAGTGGCACCAGTGGACCGTCAACATATCAGGGTCACTGTACATTCCGACTATACCACTTGAACCCTATACCCTAAGTCCTGTAGCCCGTTCATGTCACTATAGCCCTTAACCCTATAGTCCGATTGTAGGGGGTTGGCGCAATACCCATCCCACTGCACTGCACCAACATAAGGAGATTTGCTTGGAAGATCTCTAGGGCATGCTTTTTTTGAACCACAGGGCTTTGGGGGTTGGGATTTGGATTATGGATGTAAGGTCTGGGTTTAGACTTTCGGGGTGGAATTTGGGGTTCGGCCACACTTCCAGCTGCAATTCAGGGTGCCATATTTCTTCTCCTAATTGGTCAAGGTACCGTAGAATATAGTCTACTCCAGCATTTCCCAACTTGACATCCTGGAGCCATCCTCATGAGCGCATTGACTCCTGAACAGCAGAACGCTAACCCTCGGGCCACAAATGCTCAGCCCAAGGGCTGCTTACATTCGTTGACATGCATGAGTAGGTGATCCAATTCTTCCTGTCCGTCGTCCATCTATCCTTCAGTGTGCCTCACACTCCTCTAAGCATTTATGCTGAATCCGCTCTTTACACTACATAACCCCCATAATATGGTAGTTTCCAATTTATTTTCTTCTATCCCACTAATAGTCCCCAATATAATGTAAGCAATGTCCGATTCTCCTGCTCCAGTCGGTGGGACGGCAAGAACTTTGTCCTCATGGCAGTCCCTTGCTTGCTCACACAGCTTGGCTTTTGGATCCACCTATCCCTAAGTGTCCAAGTACCTAATACTCATATACTTGCCGAAAACCTGTCCTACAATTACTATTACCCAAAACCCAAGTACCTATGTGTTGGGTACCTGGACCCTCTGGGTATAGGGATAGTATGGGTGGCCTGTGTAGAGTTCGAGCTTTTGGGTTCGGAGGTTCGTTGTTAGCTGCTTCTGCTTTGTATCTTTTACTGGCCATACTGGGCCAAAATGAAAAGACCCCAAAGCCCACGGCGTCTTCTGCAGGGATATAAACCCAAACATCTACTCCCTGAAAACCTGTGCTCCTGAACCAAGGCTAAGTAGCTTACAGCCATGTACCTGGTATGGGTTCTTGCGAATGGCTTCCCTCCAAGTAGGGCTTCAACTCCTAAGGTCATCCTCTATTTTGCTCAGATGGCCCAACAGAGCCGGGACCTCAGATGCTGGTCGCAGACGGAGTTTTTTCAAACTACCCTACGGATCCTAATAGTTGGGCCCTTCAAGGGCATATATAGTGTAGATAAAGGGATATATGGGATTGTGAGTTTAGGCTTCAGGGTTCAGGGTCGATGTACACAAGAACTAGGTACCCACAAGCAGGACCCTCGTGGACCCCATTTGAGGGTAGACCGTGTTTTGTAGGCTTATACAGGAAGAAGCTTACGTGCCAGGACCACCGGCGCATGGAGACGACTGAAACCAGGGGCAGCGTGTGCTGCTAACCAATCTGCACCAACAATGACGAACCAGCAGACAGGACAGCAACATGCTGAAGGGTGGTTGCCTGAACCCTCTAATGCAGTCACCCTCAACAAGTTTGATACTGTTCTTAGGACCTGGTCATCAAATCCTGTTTCAGGTGTTGGTGTGAGATCGGGGTGGCTCTCAATACCCCCCTTCAATCTTTCCAGGCAGCCCCGATGCAAGCCACAAAACGGCATGTTCTTCCAGGAAGCCCTTGTCCAGTGCAAGAAAACTTGAAGAGTCTCTTGGCTCACCCTAAACCCTTATCCCTGCAAAGCCCCCTTGATATAACCCCTATTACCCCCCCCCCCTGACCCAAAAAAGGGGGAACACCTACAAGCCGAACAAGCTTAAGCATGATTTCTATTTCCTAGATGCGACACACTCCTTGTGAGCGCATCCAAGTTAGGATCACAAAAAAAGTCTGGAGTTCGGAAATCACAACATGCTTCATGCTAACTATGTCTCGCATTCCGTTCGTTCCTTTGCTCACTCATAGTAGACCCTAAGGGTCCAAGGACCCAAATGTTAGGGCTTTATGTCCCAAATACCATCCAGATTACAGTACTTGGGCCCCAATACTCCATTATTGGGGTCCTTGGACACTTAGAAAGACAGTCGCGCCCTCACCCCTAAAACCTAAACCGTAAGGGCCAGCAACTGAATGGAGCATCCCGTAAGCAATCGACCCAACATGAGCCATTGGGATACATGAGCTATAGTCTAAATTCCTAGTATCCCCTTTAAAAAGAATCAAATGGAAAAGAAAATGGAAAATGAAGTGGAAACTGGGAATTACATAGGGGATTATAGGGGTTGTCGTCTAAACTCCTAGTATCCCCCTGAATAACCCCTATAGTAGTCCCCTATATAACCCCCCTTTAAGGAGTGTAGACTATAAGTCACATGGTAGAGAGCACGAGGTGTTCAACTAATCTTGGACCCTCTTTAGTCTTGAGGGGGGGTTCCGCTATATATATATATATACATACAGAGAGCTAGGTAGATATATATCTATATATATATATAGATATACCTTTGTATGTATGTATGTATGTACGTATGTATGTATGTATGTATGTATGTCTGTATGAATGTATGTATGTATGTCTGTATGTATGTATGTACGTACGTACGTACGTATGTACGTATATGTATATACTTTGGGATTAGGGTTTAGGGACTGCAGAAAATGGAAATTGGGGTCCCTCAAGCAGGGCGCATGAGCCTCCTCCCACGCATCTGAGGTCCGTGGAGTTTGATGAAAAGGGTATGCTCGGGTTTCTCCTGGGACCCCAAATCAAAACCTTTCCAACATTACCCCTCATCTTGATTAAGGGTGCCCAAAACCCGTTATATGGAGGCGTCTTCAATGAAGCAGGCCCGACATAACCGTAGAAGCCGAAATGATGACCAATACTATCGTCCTGGGTTCCTCAAGAATATCCTTGGTACATATTCATATATGTGAATATATAAATATGTATAGGTATAGTATGACGTACCTCAACTAGACTTCAAGTTATTATTCGTATTCATCTAGGTCCCTATAGTAGGCAGCAGCACAAGAGCGGCTTTTGTAACTGATCTGCCCTAAGAGTCCAAGTCCTCAATAATCATATACTTCCCCTGAGACCTAGACTATAATTCCTTTCACCTACAGCCCTATAGGTCTTAAACCCGAACCTAAACCCAAGGCAGTACCCAATTATTGTCTACTGGGACCCTTGGCGCTAGCGTAGGCAAAGAGTTCATGTACGAAACCCTGGCCCTCAAGAGAAAGGTCGGCAGCGTTGTGTGGGAGCATCTTGTCATGGGCGCCCCTACTACCCCCGGTTTAGGGTTTAGGGTCCCCTTTACTACCCCCTAGGTCCCCCTAAATTCACGTTGATGAGGCGAAATTATCCTTAAGTAACCTCAAGTCAGGGGGAGCTTAGGGGAGAAGTATAGAGGGGGGTTGCAGGGGAGCCCATGACCTTGGGGTTGTGTCGGGATCTCTCTGGGAGCATACCATTGTACCTAGTGTCAAGAGGTTTTCCTGAAGCATATCACCCATTAGGGGCTTATCCCCAAGCTGCCCACTGAATTACCTCAAATACTGGTCCTGCCACAGAGACAGCGACCGAAAAATGACAATGATCCCCCAACTTTTTAGCGCAACCAGCATCATTCGCAGAATATTGAACTTTGAACCGGGCAAACAAGGGTGTATGGGACCCTTGTGGCCTCCAGGTCACAGAGCCAGAAGCTTCTACGTTTAGGGCTATGGTTAATAGGGTTGAGGGTGTACGGTTTAGAAGTTAGGTCATTCCCCCTTACAGTAACAGCTACCACAATGTAATGGGCCCCTTAGTAAGGCATTCTTACGGATAGTTACTGTACGGGGAAGGACACAATCTAGAAGCCTGCTGGCTAGGAATACAGCCCTTACACAACCCTGTGCCTCTTCTACTTCTTTGGGCCTTTTCGAGACTTAACCGCATTCTAGTTGTTTGGGCCCATGCACCAGGGTGATGCAACAGGGGCGCTCCTTTAGCTGCAGCAAGTCTTTCTTGAAGACAGCTCCGCCCCTTCATAACTTTCTGTCCGGTGCTTTAAGCTCGCATTGGCTATTGCATGCTGCATGATTGCAAGGATGCTCGCGATGGTTCCTACAGTTTCGCGCTTGGTACGACTTTGCGTGGATGCGTCGCGTGGGCTGCGTGTGCAAAATCTGTCTGTCCAGGTCCTTTGTTTTGTCACGCGGTTGGTGACGATGCTCACTTCATCGGTACCTCTGCTAACTTGCAGGTCCTCCTTGAGCAGTCTGAATAAATGCCAATATTCTTCCCGGATATCTATTAGACAGCTCTAGTTTGATATACCCCAAAATGTAATCTAGTTCTTGAGAATCCTGCGTCATACTCATTATGAACCTCATCAACAAAAGCCCAGCTTCCATTTCATGTTCGTCTAATTGTCATTCCCATTTGCCTCTCCACCATTCTAACCATTCAGAACACAAAACCTGAAGTCTTAGACAAGGCTGCGTGTTCCTTATATGACCCCTATGTAGCCTCATAACCTCTTTAATGGAACCCTTACACTAGGCTTAGCTTGCAGCTTCCTTTGCAGGCGACAGGCACGCCTCGAGTCGGTGATGAAGTTTTCTGTCCAGTAGAAATGCAGGAGGACGGTTTGGGGCTTGAAGTTCAGGGGTTCTATAACCCGTAAAGCTGAAAGTAGTTGGGGTTAATTACAGGTGGAGTTTCGCTTCCGGTTTAACGTACATGATTTAGGGTTCGCGGTTCAGGGCCTAGGGCTTAATAGCTTGGGTAAAAGTAGGGTCCTCGTTTTAGGGCCTATAGGGTAGTTGGGGTACAGGACCCCGTGTTCGGGGATCAACAACCACGGTCTCACAAGCGCAGTCTTGAATATAGGTTCAAATTGGAGATCTTCCTTACATGCTCCTAAAGTGCTGGAACCCCCAGGACACCTGCCTGAAGGGCCTATTTTCTACATCGTAACCCACAATCCTCAAAGGGTCAAAGTACCCAATAATCGTATGCTTTCCCGGAAGCTGGGCTACAGTTATAGTTACTAGGACCAAGACCCTAAACCCTGTATTCTAAACCTTAAACCCTATACGCCTTAGTGACGCTGCATCAGACATCCCGGCATGTCCCTATTAACCCTGGCTCAGTTTCCGTGAATTTGTCCGATTGATTCAAGTTCATCCCTAAACCCTGAACTAAGCTGCGGTTGAGGGTTTAGGGTTCAAAGTTAGTAGATTCCGTTTCATTGCCAGTTCGAAGTCAACCCCCGCACCCCGAGCAGTAGTTCCATTTCATTGTCTATCTGCCTCTCCATTGGATTCTCCATCATCAGGCTAATAAGAACACGAGTTCATGGTACTTTCCATTTTCGTTTCGATTATCCTTATAAACCCTAAACCCTGAAGTCCATGTGGGTTGTATGTTAACCCCGCGCCAGAGGATTATGTCCTGGTGCGCCGCGAAATGCAAGACGTAGGCTTTTAGTTGGGAACACGATAAGAGAGAAAAAACGATGACAAAAACGATGAGGCCTAATACTTGGAAAAACGAGAAGAAGAAAATACAGCGACAAGAACTTTTTGGGTCAAGCAAAAAGGCACGGTTTTTTTTATTCAAGCCCATTTGATTCTCTAGACCCTGCGCTCTCAAGCAGCATCGTCAAATCCCAAAGCCTGAATTCTACACCGTCACATTCGGGGCCTATGTTGCTGACAGAGTCTCATGTCTACATGGAACACGCACAGCGCACAAACATTCTCAGCAAGTTTCAGCCGATTTAGGTCCCTTTTCGAAGAGCAGGATAGTGCTTCTATGAGTGAATACCCCCCAGCAATACTTAAAAAGTTGTGCATATCAATAAGCCCCTACCTAGCTGACATCAGTGAGTCTTCCTTTCCAAGCACCCAAATTTGGGTGAGTACGACCGAACGTCTCGACTGCAGCCTGCTCCAGCCCCCTAACTCCAGAACTTGAAGTGCAAACTCTAGCCTGCCCTAAATCTTAAACTCTAAACCCTAAACCCTAATTTCTTGAGCCAAGAGCTCTATAAACCCTAGAAGGATGGTGTGTCCATATTTGGTTTCGACAGTTGCTTGGCCTGAGCTTAAGTCAGCTAAAGCTTTCTCAAGTCAATTCCACGGTTTTGAGAAGCCCTCCTAGGGTTGTGGAGATGGTAGGTTTTAAGGTTTTTGGGCATTAGAGTCCCATAATGGTGGAAAATCAACACGAAAATCAGATAGAAACTTGGATTAAAACCGGGTCGTGTTTTTTTTTTTTTTTTTTTACGGGGTCCCAGGTGTCTGAACAAGTTTTACATGAGTTGGGTCAAAAAGCGACCTCACCCTAAATAGTGGTTTGTATAGCGAATGGTACCAAAGTTGCTTCAAATTTGAAATTAAAACTATTTCAAATTACCCTGATAGTTTTGTAAGCAAACCTCTGGAGATTCTACTTCCTCAGCATGGGGCAAACGAAGCCCGATGGGTGGTTGGGGTGTAGTGTGCGTGGGATGGGGTGCTCTGTGGGGATGGGAGGGGTGCAGCAGGGGATACAATTTCGCTTGGTGTAGAGGGTTTAGGGTTTTGTGGGCTAGGTTATAGGGTTAGGGTTTCAGAAGTTTCTGTTTTGGTTTCGGTTATTGTCGAGCATCACCTGGCACCGCAAGTTCCAGGTTCTCATGGACTCATAGACTCAGACAGCGCCTGCCTAGCCCCAAATTGGTCAAACAATCTGCACCCCGAACATTGGAAGAAGTTGAATTTTCCTGCATGCACCCTAAGCCCTACACCCAAAAGGGTGGCAAGCATTAAGGGCTAGTAATCGCAGGGACACACTGAGTGAGAAGCTTTGGGCTTCAGAAGGGTGCTGGAATCAACCCAGCCTGATTCTTCACCCGCAGAGCTTCATTTCGCAGCAACCGAACTCAGAGCTACAGTCTGAGCTCCTTAAGGGGGGTTATGCAGGGGGTTATATAGAGGAGTAGAATGGGAGTCATTGAGGGAAACTAGGAGTTTAGACTATAGACTATAGGTCATGTGCAAGATAGACAGAGTGGAGTAGCAGGAAAGAGTGATATATACACACATACATATATATATATATATATGTATTTATTTATTTATTTAGCCATACTTACAATGCATCTCTCATGCCATTCAGGAGGCCATTTTTTGGCACCGACAAAGTAAAGCGTCTAAATCGAAGCTCCCTTGCACCTGAGGGTTTGCCCCAAGCCCGCTATCCCAATATAACCCCTATACTCCCTATATACATCCTATTATACTGTAGTAGTGTCCATTTTATTTTCCATTACCCCCCTATAACCCAAATTCTTTTCTGGCAGATGCAAAAAACCCTAAACCCCTAAACCCTAAATCCTAAACCCTAAATCCTAAACCCCAAAGGTCTTCTTGGCGGCTCCGGACCTTCCTTTTGCGGATGGCGGCGCTGACGCAGATGCAGACGCAGACGCGGGCCCACCCGTGGCGGAGGCGCGATCAGGAGGTTTAGGGTTATGTAGGGGTCTCATGTGTAGAACTTAGGCCTTGGAATTTCGCTTAGGTTCAGAGAAGGGATTTTGGGGTTTTGGTTGGAAGGTCTGGGGATCAGAGAACATGTTTTGTGCAATTGATGAGGATATGCAGGCTTTTGAAGGTTGTTCATGTTAGGGTACAGGGCTACATGGGAATGCAATATGGTGCATGGTACATGCTCTAGGCTTTACGGATAAGGGGTCATGGATTGGGTTTGGGGACTTCAGGAAACCGAGTCTTGCCCAAGGGGTCAGGGGTTTGGGGGATTTGGGTTTGGGGTGGTGTTAGGACTTAGGGCTGGGGCACTCACATGGGAGATTGGGGCTTGGAGGTTCGGAGTTGCTGTACGCGGTTCAGGGTCTAGGTTTTAGGGAACCCCAAACCCTGTTTTTTGACCCAAGAGGTGTAGAGCTTGAATCCAATGAGGGATGTGTAGAGCTTGAATCCAATGAGGGATGGACGGCGCAGGCGGATGAAAGAGCCTCCTCCAGCTGCTCGTCATGGGGTGGAGGAGAGGGTTCAGGGGGTTAGTAAGTAGTGCAGTAGTGCTACTTCGAGGATTGCGGGCATGGATGTTGTTTGTGAACCTGACAGTCTCCCTGGCATCGTCCACGCTATGAGAGCCTTTCAAAACAAATAGTCCCTGCATGGGTTTCACAAGATATGCCTAAATCGGCTTAAGAAGGACTCCTGCATAATTCCTGTAAATCCCCAGGCTCATCCACCTGTAAAAGGCACCCAGAATCACCCAATCCTCCCTTCAAACGAAAAATTAAGGATGCTTTGCTTAGAGGGCAGTTAGAAGGCAGTTCATTGCCAGTGTTTGACGGTGCTTTCGTATAAAGAGATGTACGAGCTGCCTGGCAGTAAGCTAGGGTAAGAACGACTTGGTGATTTGCCCGGGTGTACTTTGGTTTATGGTTAGGCCAGTAAACCTTGATCACCTCGACCCTTGGCTTTATTTAGCAGCTTGCTCTACATCTCAAATCTTAATCTCTGGTGCCGAAATCACGTCTTAGCGTGGATCCCAAGTCATGTTGCGACGTTCGGAAGCCCTGTAGAGCACGGTATTTATAATAGTATGTATATCTAAATTCTGTAAGAATAAGTATCCGCATTCATACTCATAGCTATATTTGTTATACTGCGACAATATTTTCAGGATCTTCTAGAGAATAAGAGCACTGCGCATTCTTTGTATCTTCTTTGCTTTCGCAAGCTGGTCTCCTCAGAAGCCCAGTGTACTCTTCCGGTAGGGAATATGGAAATACGTTATATAGGGGTTTTATAGGGATTAGACTGCCTGATTCCATACTAGCCCCCAGTACGTTCCTCCTCTTACCTTCATTTCATGTTCGTCGCAATGTAATCCCAGTAACCACGCAAATCACTCCAACGTGTCTGCAATTCCTCCACAAATTTGTTCCCCCCCCCCCCAAAAAAAACATGAGCTGCGACGAGTCATGAGGACAGGAGTTCAATCCCAACTACGGCGTTTGCAGCTCTAGGGTTATGGGTAAGAGCTTTGTCACCGTCCATAGACCCCACTTGGTACGTCTACTTCGATTTATTTTGTTGCAGTGCTAACACCCCCTGGCACTCCAAGCAGACGCCCTGATTCCACTAAGCGTTTGGTCAACGCCTGCTCTCAAAGCCTTAGTGGCCTTCGTTTAGGGTTTAGGGCTTAGGTACAACAAAGAAGTGTAAATAGAGATTATATGGGCAGGGTTATAGGGATTCATGCTCCCACTCCAGCTTGCGTATTTCATATACTTACTACCCAAGCGTCCCAGTAATATACCCCAAGGATAATCGGAACCAAGCTTAAAACTTGCCTTCGGCCATAATTTTATACTGTCGGGTACTTGGACTCTTAGGGTTATATGATGGGAGCCTAGCAAGTAGTTGATGTTGACCTTCTGCGCGACGCCCTACATCCTTACACTGAACCCTACACTCCAATCTCAACTATTAACTCAAGCATGCCATGGAGACTTGTCAAGGCACTGTTTAAGTAAATGAAAGAGCGGATCAGCTGCTCTGCACAGCTGTACCATTTTGCTTGGCCTTTGCAAGATGAGCGGCGGTCTTGACGGCGCTTCGACCGCCACGCGCCTGTGCATAATTGCATGAGTCGCGCACGGAAGCACGCAGCATCAGATGTGTCTAGTCTACACAGCTTTGCGTGCGCTCCGCGACGCGTTCGCCCGCGCAATGTGCTCGTCGTTTCGCCACGGAATGCGGTCTCAAGAGTTTGCATTCTTTTATACCTGTCTTCTTATATCGCCGGGCGACGGCATTCTAACAGTACATCAATTTCATTCGGGGTAAACTACACATGTAGGGTTCTCCGGTCCTTTAAGTTACTTGTTTTTCTCGTACTTCACTAAGATCTCTTCTCTCAATCTCTGATTGCAGCACGGTTAAAAAAAGATTGCAACACCTTCGGATGTGAGGATGACTCCGCCATTTTGTGAGGTTCGCTTAGTTTTTGTTGGTTTCAACACAAGCGACTTCCGCGAAGTAATCGCAGATATAATATCTAGGTTTGCGTGCAAGCTTGTTTGACGTGTGCCTAGGCAGAAACGCCCGGGGGAAGAAACTCAACCACCGACCTGGTGCGCTTTCAGCCACTACAAAAAGAGAAAAAATCTGATCTGTCGTGTTCCAGGTGAGCGAGGGAAATGCGAGCCTCGTTTGCAAGGTCTAACCTAAGAACCAGGCCCAAGTGCCTGAACAATTGCGACAGCAATGGCACCGCCAGATTACAATGGAAGACAGCAATGGTGCAGCCGAATTACAGTTGGAAGTTGGACATGGGCCATGGAGCAAGCGATCTGCTAGGCCCAAGTGCCTGAGCAAAGAGCAACAATGGTACACAATGGAGCGACGTATAAGCTATCGGGTTTTGGCATCTTTCAAGGGCCAGCCTTTCAATGAGAACGTGTCAACAGTGGAAATTTGAACATTGGAAAAAAGGCAAGCCATGCAAGCTCCTTCAAGAGCAGCGTTTTGGAGAGCTGCAGAATTCTTGCAAGGATGCCGTCTCCGGAGTACAGCCACCACCACTCACAAAGTGTACGCCAACGCGGCCTTTTTCCAATCCTGAAGCATGCGCAAGTCTGCTTGAGACTGTCAATATTGGGGGGCAAGCTTTGCAAAGCTGCTATTCCAAGCTGCTGCTGCTGCTGCCCCACTCAATAAGGGCTCGGCTATGTAAGAAATATTTGTACAATATGACTGTAGAGAGCCCCTAATATGACCCCTATTGTAGGCTGTGATTAGGTGGGGGAGGACCCCACCTAAACTATCCTAAACTCTGAACTGCGAACTTTGCATGACAAATTCAGCTAAGGAAAAACCACGCGGCCAAAGAGCACAGCGGAGGCACGGATGGCAACTCTTCTAGTCCCCCTCTTCATTTGGGGTGACTCATTGAGTGCAGCTAGGGAACTCCAGCCATCGCGGAGCACTGGAGGCGGAGGCGGTGCGCGTGTGAGATCAAGAGCACGGAAGGCAACTTTCCCCTGCGTGCCCCCAACAACTTCTGCCCGAATAAGCCCTAACAATCATCAACCATTGATTCAACCCTGAACACCTTGAATCCAAAGCCCTACACCCTAACACGCTCAGCCCTAAACCCCAAGCTCTAAAGACCTCAATGCCTAAACTCCCCCCACACTATTCCTACATCCTTAAGCTACCTCAAGTCCTGTCGCTATTCCCAAATTTTTAGACAGATTTGAGGTAACCTTTGAATTCCACAACATCCCTCATCTATACTGTCCATGGAGTATCCCTCAATCGCCAAATAATATTATCCCTGGGATCTGAAAATCTCCTTCAGCACCTCAATCAGTCTTAAACCCTAAACCTAAACCCCCAAACCCTAAACCCCTAAACCCTAAACCCCTAAACCCTAAACCCTAAAGACCGCAAAGTAATGATGATCTCCTTAAATTACTAATCACCTACATGTCCCAAATCCGTCGGATGTCCGTGCCAACACCCAAAATATTTGAAGAATTCCCCAACTTTCCCTGCACTATCTGTAAACCCCTACACCCTAAGCCCATAGACCCTAAACCCATAGACCCTAAACCCTCAAGTTCTGAAGAAACACAGGAATTGTATACGGGCAAGGCAACCAAGAGGTAACAAACAAAACCCACCCAAAACTCCGGACATGAAACGTCTTTGTTTTAATAAAATGTAAGCTCTAAACCCTAAACCTTAAGCCCTAAACCCTACGCCCGACACCTTACGCCCTAAATCCTAAACCCAAAACCCTAAATTCTTGTTCTGACCGAGGCCGGAGCTCCCGCAGCTCGCAGGCATCCAGCAGCTCCTCGATCTCCGCGCCTCGCATGTTGCCCGAGTTGGAGGCAAGATCGAAGGGATGTAGGGGTTTATGGTTGTATAGGCTTTCGGGACCACTGGGGTAATATTCGGGGCTATATAGGGGATGTATTGGAATTGTGGAAAATCGAGTGCAAACTACTATTTAGGGTTTAGGGTTAAAAGAGTTGGAGTCAGGATCGAAGGCTTCAGGGTATACAGGGGTTATACAGGGATAATGAAAAAGAAAATGGAAACTACTATAATGAGATTTATAGGGTTTAGGGCTCGGGGGTTTCGAGCTTAGGGTTTGGGGGTTTGGGGGTTTAGGGCTTAGGGTTTGCGGGCTTAATGTTCAGGGTTTGTGGGTGTAGGGTTTGGGGGTCTAGGGCATTGGGATGAAGGGTTTAGGTAGGGGGCTGGAATTGGGATTTGGGAGGGATAAGTGGTTATTCTAGGGGACCTGCTTAGGGGATAGACTACAACTTTATCTTTGGCTACAGGACGGAAGTTACTGTGTAGGGCCCTTA
Source organism: Symbiodinium pilosum (assembly GCA_905231905.1). Taxonomy (NCBI): domain Eukaryota; class Dinophyceae; order Suessiales; family Symbiodiniaceae; genus Symbiodinium; species Symbiodinium pilosum. The sequence goes on from CAJNIZ010002514.1 coordinate 86,084, forward strand.
CTACTCAAGCCTTAAGCCTTATACAACTTGCCAACTTGCCATGGTCCCTATTTCCCCCTTGTATACGCCCTGGGTATACTGCTCTCACTGGGAACACCCCTCCCCTCCTGTAGTTGAGCCTAGGTCCTTTGAAGCCAACTTAGGGCCCTTAAGGGGGATATAGGAGTTACTTATGGATGAGGGTAAGCCCTAAACCCCTAAACCCTCAAGCCTAAACCCCAAGGGGTTTCAGTGGTGTTAAGGCTCAGAGCTCTGGCTGATTAGGGGACAGGGTTTTTGAAGCCCAAGTTGTCATCAAGGGAAGTCGAAAGAACTTGATGCTTCCTTTTCTGGATAACACTCGCGTGTCTTGAAGTGCATATGCTTCATGGGCTAGATTTTTTTGGTATGGTTTGGAGGTTAGGGTTCATGGGCTTCGGGTCGGGTTCAGGGTGTAGGCTTTGTAAAGTAAAGTTGGGTGCTTATGTTCAAGACAGGCCGTAACCTCTCACACAGAACCCGGATGTCAACATGGAGGTCCTCGCATAAACCCTAAGCTAACTCTAGGAGCCTAGACACTAAGTAACATCACAGCCACATAGCTAATTGCCGTCATGTATGTGCAGTGCGTACCTTAACCCTACACCCTAACATACTCCTCCCAAAAACCCTATTGCAGTTAGAGCCGGGCGATTAGACCAAATCCCCTAGGCAAAGCGTTCAACACAACAAAAACCCTACATGGATGCTCAAGGGGACATAGTACGTAGGTCAGTAATGGGCATTGTGTGGCCTGCAAGGCTGGAGGGTTAATAAGCTGGTCTAGGGTTCACTGCTGAAATTTCCCAGCTTACTCCAAGAAACATAGAGCCTCATAAAGATCCCATGTTGAAGTACAGTAGTCTACCTAGGGCACCTTTTGCGTTGCATGTTAGTTTGGGGGAGGGCAGGGGTTAGAGGGTGAAGAAAGGGGTAATCTCAGCAGAAGTCAAGGCAAAGCCTTTCCGAATGCTTTTCAAAAGAAGTCCACCAAACCCTAAATCATTAATCATTCCAATCACCTCTGGCACGCTTGCGAACCTACTTGTACCATTGATGGAAGATCTACTAGCTTGTATGAGGTTTACGGTTTAGAGTGTAGGGCTGCAGCTTTCCCACAATTACGGGTCCTTCCTGTCTTCTAGCTAGGCTTCTCAGAAATGGGGATACGTAAGGGAGCCCCATGGTTTGAAGAATGTCCGTACACGTAAACCTCAACAACTTCTGAGACTCTTGGGCTTGAGAAACCTCTTCTGTTGATATTAAAACACCATGCATGCATGGCCTTCGTAAACTACAGTAGAAACTCCCAAGGCTTACAGTACTTAGGATCATGCATGATTGTTCGTATTTCCCGTGTTAGTGGTAGCTGCCACCTGTGTGGCAGGCTTCCAGTTCCGACAGCAGCCCGGTAAACTCGGTCGACCTTGCTGTGCACAGGCTGCAGGTAACTGTTCAAAAGGTGTTGGGTTCCGGGTTTGTTGCTCATAGTTCCCCTTAAGTAGATAGAATATGGCTTTGGGTATATTAAAATAAGATTCCCATATGCCCCAAATTCTATCTACTTAAGGGGGACTATAGGGGTGTAAGGTTTGCAGCTTTGAGTTTCGGTGCGTTTTCTTCCCTGTCCCCGTGCCCCGAATTCAGGGACCTTTAAAGACCCCTTTCAACGGAACCTTGTCTCTTGGGAGACGGGTTGCTGAATGCATGTTTGATAGTTTTCTCAGCGATGATGATAAACACATGGTGATGAGGACGCTTATGATGATGGTTTACATGAAGATGTTCCTGACGATGGCTATCTCAACCATTGCAAAGCAGCAGCAGCGTGCTCCGTGGCTGTTCTGAGGGTGGCATTTCAATGCAAGGACATCACATCACAACACCGTGGGTAGGGTAGGCATCCTGTTTCAGTCAGGTCCCCAACAATGTTCAGAGCATTCAACCACTTAATTCAGTACTTGTAGCTATTGCAGCTTTTCTGAGTCATATAAGCCGTTGAGTCATCCAAACACCAGACCCCATGGCATTACTGTAAGCACCTCTGCTCCCTATCACTTGCCGGTTCTTAGTATCGGAATAAGGGAATATAGTCCCTATAGAACATATTCCGATGTATTCCCTTATTCCCTACCAAGAACCCATAAGATTAACATGCAAGGAAGGCTCAATGTACTGATACGTCTACTGCTTGCACATCATTGCCAACTGAGGTCCACGAATTCTGGAGGGAGTTTTGCGAGCCTCGCATGCACTTTCCACAGACATCTCAAGTAGGGTTTGGGGCACAGGTTTTTCTTGCGGTCGAGATAGCCTGGGCCTTGCGTCTAAAGCAGGACGCCCCAAACCCCGACTCCCCAAAAAGGTTGCAGACCCTATTTGAGCCATTGTCCATATTAGCCTTACCAAGCGACCATTTAAGGGTGGCCTTTGGGGTCCCTCTTGTAGTTTAGTATAGTCTTTATTCTACTCCTTAATAAGGAATCCATGTCCTTAAATTGGATTTTGTAGGGACATGTTGACTGTAGCTCATGTGGCCGTGAGTCCAAAACATTGCTCTTGGTACGAACTTGGGCTTGGCCGTTCTCTTCGCAACAAAAAATGAGTAGAGGGTTTATTGCCATTACTTGGGGTTTGGGGGGGTCGTTTGGAGCGTAAACTTTGAGAAATAAGGAAATCAGGGTACCCCAAGTAATGGTAAGTTTATATGGGCTTGAGGGTTTTGGGTTCAGGGTTTAGGGTTACCGGCTTTCGGCTAACTCTTTTGCGACACTGGTTATTTTCTTGTGAGGCATAGGCTGGCCTTTGGTTAGCTCGGAATGAAGGAATGGATCCTGAAAGTCCCTGTATACCCCATAAATAGTAGTTTCCATGTGTCTTTTCCGTTCCTTCTAAACCCTAAACCTATATTGTAGTTTCCATTTTCTTTTGCATTATCCCAAAATAACCCCAATATTTTGTAGGAGTTTCCATTTTCTTTTCCATTATCCCAATGTAACCCCAATATACTATAGTAGCTTCCATTGTCTTTTCCATACCCTCATTCTCCTGGCCATTTTCTTGCGAGGCATAGGTGTGCCATTCATGCAACAATGGGCCCGCGGCATGAAAGTAGGGGGAGGGGCGGGGAAGCGGCACAAAGCAGGGTTCTGATCAACCCTAAACTCTAAACCTAAAGCCCTAAACCCTACAACAACAACAACAACAACAGCAGCAGCAGCAGCAGCAACAACAACAACAACAACAACCAGAGGAGGAGTCTGAACTGCCTTTCGGATTCCTCGCCGACGCTGCCTCACCTTCCTGCACTGCTGAGGACACTATGATTTCCTTGCCCTTCTTAGGAGTGTATGGTGTAGGGTATAGGGCTTAGAGTGTGTAGGGTAAAGCCTTAAGAGTGTAGGGCGTAGGATTTAGGGTGTGGTTAGGGTTTAGGGTCTAGGGTCCGGGGTTGGGTTGAGTGTATACTTTTGAAGGAGATCCCTTCGACAAAAAGTGATGCCGAAGTCATTTAGGGCATAGGCTATGCGGGAACCGTTTTTGCTTGCCTGGCCTTTAAAGGACGTAATTGAGGAACGGAGAAGGACATGGAAAGTTAGTATACCATTGGGATCACATAGGAGCTACTATGGTGATTCGGTCCTGTTCTGCAGTAAGTTAGTGGTTTTTAGGAGTTTAGGCTAGACTTCGGGGCTTGTGGATAGTTGCAAGAAAGGTTATTCACTTCAGATAACCCTAAACCCTAAACCCTGAGATTGCGTGGTACGCTGCTTGGAGCTTGGAAAGGAAGACTGACAATCAGGTTGTAAAACGGTGGTTGTGGAAAGGGCTGCAAGTGCTTCAGGAACGCAAGAATGGGAACAGGGACCTGATGTAAGTGGTAGGGGGAAAAGTTGGACGGCATGTTTGTGCACTTTGCGTCTCCCTGCTGGTCATATCTGTGGAGTCTGCATACGTGATCAGTCCAGCACGTCATGCAGTGATTGTAACTGCGGACACACACCTGCTGAATAGAGCCTTCCATCATGCAGAGGTCGAAAAGCAGTGTTGCAAAACAACTAAAACCCTGAACCCTAGAACCCGAAACTTTAACCCCTAAACTGTGAACCTTCATTGACGGTACGGGCTTTGGGAGATTGAGAGGATGGAGTGGAGGGCGTAATGTTTGAGATCTAGGATTCACAGTTTTCAGGGTTTAGGGTTGAAGGTTTTAGGGTTCACAGTTTTCAGGGTTTAGGGTTGAAGGTCTCAGGGTTCAACGTTTTCAGTGGCTTATGGCTCCGGGTGTGCAAAGCCAGTACAATGGGATGCTTTGCCCAGCATCTCCCTTCTCTGAGATGAACCGTTCCATCGCAAGGCGAAGGACTTCCAAGTCTATAGGGCTTAGGGTTTAGTGTTTAGGGAGACCACTCTATGGAGTTCTCAGCATGATTATAGTCACAAATTAACACTGAAACATGTGCTCAGTTGGACCTGATACTTGGAGGCTCACGGGTCCTTTTTGGTAGGATTTCCGGGCTCTGCGATTTGAGCGTCTCCCGCCGCAGGATCCAAATAGCTCTTTCGCATTTGCCTGGTCCCCTTAGAGGAATGATATGGGAACCCCTATGTATTGCGCGCGTGGACCCTTTGGGTCCACGGCGCAGGGCTTATTGCTCTCCAATATGCCATTCTGACCCATCTCTGCATTTTCACGAGCTGGCTCCCGGGCATTTGGCTGAGGGAGGCAAGAGCCGCAAAAGCCTAATTTTGGTAATATTGGGGGTTATATTGGGATAATGGAAAAGAAAATGGAAACTACTAAAAGGGTTATACAGGGGTTATACAGGGTATATACTTCCATGGTACCAACTTCACAGAGAACAGTATTCTGTACAAATCCCCGTGTACCTTGGACCACCCATTCAAACCCGACCTCAGCCTTGACAACCATTTTGTAAGGGTTGGAGCACCCAAGTATTAGGGCTTTAGATCCCAGATGCCATGATCTGAATGTATCTAGTACCTGAAACCCCAATATTTGGATCATTGGAAACCTAAGTTCATTCACGCCCCCTAAACCCCAAACTGATGTCATGGAAGAGGACTGGCAGAAGGCTGCGCGTCGAACCTCCACAACGTCCTTGGAGGAGGAAGATCGAGTTTCCATAGGGCTTAGGGTTTAAGCTTTACCTAAACCCCAAAAGTATGTAAGATAATAGCCCTAACTAAACCATAATAATAGCCATAAAGGCCATGATTTTACATACTTTTGGGGTCCAGGTAGGGGGCCCCTTCGTGGGAGTCCCAATACTCAGGATGCTTTATGTAGGGCCCCCAAGATGTCCCAAGAATGCTCGAGGTTTGAGGCTTCGGGTTCGGCTTAGGATCTACATGGACATTCCAAACGCGCCTCCTACTTGCATAGAGACCCGTAAGTCTTTTGGGCTGAAGGGCCATTAGTAAAACTTCAACCTTTAACCCTAAAAACCCCAAAACCTTAAACCCACTAAACCCTAAACCCTAAACCGAAACCCAAGCGTAGTTGGGAGGTCGAGTCCAGGTAGGGCTTCGGGTTTGGTTGGAGGATGACCTCACGGGCAAGGGTTTAGGGTTTGGGGTTTAGGGCTCCTTGGAACCAGATTTTCGAGGTTTCTGCCTTACAATTGCTGGCATAGGTCAATTATAGTTACTTCCTACAGAAATTCCAAGACTTAAAGTTTGTATGGCCGTCAGAACCTCAGCAAGTTCTGAACAGGCATCGCAGCAAGGGCCCACACAAGCAGTGCCTTTATGGCCAAGCAAAAATCCGAGAAGCAAAGAAAATGCCCTTGAAAAGGAGATTCCTTGGAGCATGATCCCTCCTGAGTGTCAAGATACGTCTCGTGCTGCCGAAACTGCCCAGTACGAGGAACACCTCAAGTACAACACGCTGGCTCCACTTTCCGTTGAGGAGAGCAGGGCGGTCAGGAAGGACAAGCCTGAAAGGGTCCTCCGCTGCAGGTTCGCATACCTCGACAAGCACTGGAGCAAACGCAAAGCTCAGCCAGATTTGGGCTGGAAACCCAAATCCCGCTTAGTGATAGGTGGTCACGGCGACCCCGACCTGCACAGAGCCAACGGTATCGCGCCAAGCGCCGTACCTGCTCCTTCAGGTCCTCGCCAGCAATTTGGATCAGGGGTGGACCGGGAGTGCCGGCGACATCACTGCCGCGTTTCTCAACGAACCCTTCATGTTTGTAACCCTAGGTTTGGGGTCCCAAATACCCTTCTTAAAGAGGGTAAGTCAAGATAGAGTTCAAGGACTTTAGGGTTGAAAAACGCTTCCGTAGGAGCCATGACTAGAAAAAAAGGGAGGAAGGTGTATGAAACTCTGCAAAGCCCACGTGATTCCTGTCTACTCCCTTTGCTTAAAGTTGCTCCCAGAAGGCTCAGGATTTGTGTGTAATGCCTTCTTGTGGAGATATTCCGTATCTAGGCTGATATCCTGGAGAACCCATCGAGGTTGAAATTTACGTAATTAATGAATGGATGAATGAATGAATGAATGAATGAATGAATGCATGCCTGTAATGTATGTATGTATGTATGTATGTATGTATGTATGTATGTATGTATGTATGTGTGTGTGTATGTATTTATGCATTCATGTATTTAGGTATGTATGTATGTATGTATGTATGTATGTATGTATGTATGTGTGTGTATATGTATTTATGCATTCATGTATTTAGGTATGTATGTATGTATGTATGTATGTATGTATGTATGTAGGTAGGTAGGTAGGTAGGTATGTATGCATGTATGCATGTATGCATACATGCATGCATGCATGCATGCATGCATGTATGTAGGTATGTATGTATGTATAGGGGTTAGGGTTTAGGGTGCTAACGCAGCCTGCCGTTATATGTGACCTCGACTAAACCTCCACACGCTCCCTACGCGTTCAAGCCCCTAGCGCTCCTGACCATTCATTCAGTAATCTGGTCAGCCCCGCGTCATCCTTAGCAGGGGTGCATATCATCATAGGGGCTTGTTCCTGTGCCCCTGTACTTGTGCTGAGAAAGCCATATCCCTAAACCCTAACCCCCAAACCGTGAACCCAGAACTTCAACCCCTGAACCGTACATCCTACGCCTAAACCTAAACTCCACACCGTTTTAGTCTCCGACGTAGGTAGAATACAGGGTATTTGGGAATGTTAAAATGGTTTGGGGGAATTCCATATTCTGTCTACACAAGGAGGTCGGGGTTACTTTTGACCCTAAAGGTCAGTATCGTTTGACCCTGCCATATTCATCCTTAAACCCTAGACCCTAAACTCTGAACACTGGAACTGAAGGTCTTCTGAATGTCAGGTAAGGAGGCTGGATGAGTCCCAAAGGGTGGAAAAAGTTTGGGGTTCAGGTTATACGGGAAGTTAGGGTCCAGGGCGTTTAGGGTTTAGGGTCACCAGGCACAAGGCTTTTGTCTCTGATCATTCAAAATAGGGAGTTTAGACTATGGCTCATGTAGGGGGTTTCAAAAGTCAGGAGAATTCCCTTGGCGGGTCCCTCTCACAAGGCGTGTAATAGATTGGGGGCTTATCTTGGGACCCCAACCCTAAACCTTACACCCTTAAACTCTGACATTGGACAACAGATGGAGACATCAAACACGAAGCCAGCAGACAAACTACGACCCTCTTCCTGAAACACTTGTAATCCCTATGGCCCCTAAACTCTAAAACTTAAACACCTGGACCTAGAACTGAATTCAGATTAAATTGTATACCTTCATCCATACAGCCCGAATGCGAATTCCCCATGTACGGTCCAAAATAGGAACCAACAGAGACGTGCGTTTTCTCGATCCCATAATTCCTATACATCTGCAAACACAATCCCAAGGATAGCCATTTGGAGAACCCTAGACTCTACGGTATAGAATTTAGGGTTCAAGGTTTAGGGCTTGGGGTCACCCCTATTGTATCCCGATAAGGCTTCCTGATTTATGGGAAGGAGAGTAGCCGCCATCCCCCTCCGCTTGACACCCGTCGCGCTTACAGCTGCCTGGTCAAAATTCCCTAGTTCAAGGTTTCTGTAGCCTTAGGGATCCAAATAATACTTACAGTGGGCCCTAAAGTTTGTAAATATTACCTATTCTGGGGCTATTTGGATCCCTAGATTAGGGTTTAAGACTTAGGGCTCCGGGTTGGTAAGGTGGAAGGGTCAGGATTTAGCATTTAGGGATGGGGGATGGAGGTTCAGACTTACACGGCTTAGTCTTTAGGGCTTAGTGGTTGGGCTCAGAGTATTTAGCTTGCTGGGGCTTGGTAGGGAATAAACATAGGGTCCCCCTTAAGTAGATAGAATATGGCTTTGGGTATATCATAATAAGATCCCCATATACCCCATAGTCTATCTACTTAAGGGGGGCCCTTTTCCATTATTCCTTACTAACCCCCAGTAAGCTAGGGCCGAGGCTCAGGTTCATACGATTCGGCGTGCGCTAGGCTCTAGAGAGTGCATGCTCGCGGGTGGTACTTCCGATGTCTACAGGCTTGTGACACAGCCCCGCAGCCCTGGAACCCTTCAGTTGGAACCCTTCAGTTGAAGATCCTGAACCCTTAAACCCAAGACCCTTAACCCTATAGTCCCCCTCAAGTAGACAGAATACCACTTCGGGTAAATCATACTAAGATCCCCATATACCCTATATTCTATCTACTCAAGGGGGACTACAGCCCTAAACCTTAAACCCTAAATAGTAGTTTCCATTTTCTTTTCCATTATCCCAGTATAACCCCTATAACCCCTATATTCTATCTACTTAAGGGGTTCACGCGAAGAGCTCTAACAGTCCAACCTGGGCCTTTTTCCGGGCACCAGTTTCCAAACTCTCGAGCTAAGAGAGGTTTCTGTCTAGGCTGCCTGTGTTTTCCTTAAATATCCCTAAACCCTAAATCCTGAACCCTAAATCCTAGACCCCAGACCCTAAACCCCCAAACACCATTGTCTATTCTAGGGCTTCCAAAAACATCCACATCATGTTTCCAAAGCGGCCGCGTCCAAAAGTTCAGACCTATGCACGAAGCCCTAGATTCTAAAACCTAGCACGTCAAGTTGTGAGCCTGAAGCTCTAGGGCAACAAGTTCTTGAAATCCATGTGTAGTTCTTAGACCGGTTGAACACTCATGAATACAAAGCCTCCAATATCCCAACCAAAAAAAACGAACCCTAAGCCCCACAGCCTCTAAATCCTAAATCAGAAGCATCTACACCCTGCAGCCTAAGCCTTACACCCTAAACCCTAAATGCGAGCAAGGTCATGAGCTACCCTCGCAGCACCGGCGCCGGAAAGCTTCGATCATCAAGGAGTGGCACTGGGTCATATGAGCCATACATGACCTACAGCCTAAGCGCCTTAAAGGGGGATTATACAAGGTTTAGGGTCTAAACCCCATTCAAGGGGGATTACATGGAAGATTAAATAGGGGAGTATTAATTATAGGGGTTACTAAGCGGGATGCTAGGAGTTTAGACTATGGCTCATATGAGGTTTACCTGGACATCCAGTCCAAAAGCAGGTAGAATCCCTAAACCCTGAGACCTGAACCCTAAACATCATGGCCCAGAACCCCCCCTAATGTCCGAAAGGCCGAGGGGCTGTCATTGTACATACTTTGGGGGTCCAGGTAGGGTTTGGGCTTGTTGGAACAGTTGTGAATACCCATTATGGGACCCTAAGCAAAAACCTAAAGCCCAATAAGGAAAGCACAATTACATTGCTTAATGGTGTCCCCGTATATCCTATACATCTTCAACCCTATACACTCTACACCCTAAACCCTATACTAACTACAGCAAAAACCCTACACCAAAACCCAAAACCCTAAACACCCTAAACCATTTAAAGCAACAACTACACCCGAAATCCGAAACCAAGAGCCCGAGCAGCCCTCCACGGTGTGAAGCTGTCCAGCTTTGGTTTTATGTTTTCCTTTGGGGCCGCCTGCCCCTGGGAGGATCTAGAAAATGGAGCCCTTGATATGGTACCCTATACTTCTATTGGACAAGTTCTAGGAACTTTTACGTGGGTTCTAGTTTCTGGATCTTCCAATGGATCTGGGTACATCAAGTGATGATTTGTTGAGACATCTCCTTGGCCTAAACATTAATTCAGGGTTTAGAGTTTAGGGTTGTTTAGGGTTTGTAAGTGAGGGCCTCTGTCGCATATTTTTTGGATTCCCACGGGTATATAAGGCCTTGATGCAATTGCCATCACCATGAGTGGCTGGGGAGCGACTGAGGTCTATAGCAGTATGTAGAGGGCACCTGCGCACTTTTAAGTGGGTTGAGGATTCAGCCCAGAATTAGTTCTTCAAAAAGCAGTAAATTCAAATTGCTTCCGCTGCGTCCCCAAACTTTAAGTAAGCCCTGAAAGCCGAGTACTACCCCAGGTGAGATCCTAGAAGTATATTTGTCTTAGATGAGTCCAGCGTCGTGCCCCTGAAGCTGCGCGACTTGAGGGTATCTCCATGAGCCCTCATAAGCCCTAAGCGCTTTAAACACGAGCCTGGAATTTAGGGATTTCGTTCAGCAAGGGTGTGGTCCGCGTCAAGCCTGCATCGAGGGTGGATTTCATGTGGAGACCCCAAACCCTTAAACCTTTGGAAGTTGTGGTCAAAGTGGTGTCTGCGTTGGGTCCATGAACTCAAACCCTAAAACTCTGTAAGCCTAAATCCGAAAACGTACAAAAACCTAAATAACGCTGAAACCTGAGCCCCTGAATCCTAAATCCTAACACCTACAAGACCTCAAAGCATATGAGCTGTAGTCGAAACTCCTAGTATCCCCCTTCATAGGCCCTAAAAATGGGAACCCCACATAATGCGGTATATAGCCTCCTCCCGGAGTTTAGACTACAGCTCATGTTAGTTTTGGGGAGGCTAACCCTAAACCTTAAATCCTAAACCCTAAACCCTTCTGGGAGGAGGATCCTGAGTGGACTTTGGAGAGTCTGAGCACTGCGGAATGGGAATTGCTTGCAGAATGCGTGCACGAACATCCAGGAGGGGGTCTTCACGTCTTCACCCGGGGTTTAGGGTGTAGATACTAGTTACGGGGTATAGGGTGTAGGGTCTAGATACTAATTACAGGGTTTAGGGTGTAGGGTTTACATACAATTGCAGGGTTAAGGGCTTTAGACTTTAAGGATGATACTACTCAAAGAATGGAGAATCAAATATGGAAAAGAACACGGATCTGAAGTGGTCACTGGATTTGTTGGGTGTTTATATTGATTAGCGGTTAAAGCCACAGCATAGAGCCCATCAAAGGTCTTGTATAGCAGATCTATAGGGTGTACAATTGAACAACGCAAAACCCACTAGGGTTTAGCCAGGGGAGCCTTCAACAAGACCTCCCAATCACCCAACCAATATCATCGTACCCAACAAATTTTGTGTTCAAGGCCATCATTACAGGTACTGTAGCATGGAGGTTGAGGAAAGGGTTTTTGAGGTGAACGGGTGTGAAGTAGCCTAAACCCTAAACCCCATTCCACCTTAGTTACCTTAGCTGTTTTCTGTTTACGTTTCAGAGCTGGCACAGAGTAGCTGTGGAACTAGCCACCCATTCCCCCTTACAGTAACTGTCCTTAAAGAGGCTGGATTAAGTTAAGGGGCTGCTATAACTCCTAGTATTTCTTGTGGTAATTGTTACTGTAAGGGGGAGTTGTCCTACGGTACAGGGCCAACCTGTATAAATAGATCTCAAGGCTGAACAACCAGGTTCCAGGATGTTTCGGCATGTTTAGGGTTTAGGGTTTGGCGTTTTGAGTTCAGTGGGGAGAACATGAGGCAACATATGTTACAAACACCTGTCTGGGGTCAGGGTCTGAAGTAGTGGCCCTAGACTTATAGCCTGATTTTCAACGGAACTTAAGCAGAGGCTCCGAGCCTAAACTGTGATTGGTAATCTCACCATTGCACATTCCCGGCGCGTTCAGTGGAATAGGACAGCAAAGGTAGCCTTGTATAGCCCCATAGAAGACCCGTGAAGATCTACAGCTCTTTATTCTGTCTATACATGTACATGCAGAGAAATACATACATGAAAACATAATTCTGTGTATATATATATATACATATGGACATAAGCTTCATAGAAATATATAAGCACATGTACATGTATAGGTATGGTGTACACCCAACGAAAGCTGAAGGAGAGTCTTTTCATGTTTTGCCACCTGGCTTTGACCCCAAATCCCATGCTTATACTCCGTCTTTCAAAATGCAGATGCCGTACTTCTGGCATCTCTACCACCCCAAGCCCGAAGCACAAACGGACCCCAGCACCCCAACTAGATAATATACATCCTATAGATCCTCAATACCTATGATTCCTGACCAAACACCCTGGACCCTGAATGCCCTAAACCCTAAACCCTAAACCCTGAATGGCCTAAACCCCAAACCCCTGCATCTAAGCCCTGAATGCCATACCGAGAATTTTCCATTGTCTTTCCACACAACTAGGTACCCCAGTGGTACACTTTTTCCCTTTTTGTTTTGGGGTCTCCTTATGACAGCTGCATAATAGGGAAAAAAGGTACCCTTATTATTAAGGGGTTACTGGGGAGCCTAGTAAATCTCAAACTATCCCAAACTCGAAGCCCTAAATCTTAGATCCCAGGCCCTGCATGGTGGCGTCCTTTTTATTTCCATGTCTTCCCTAAACCCTTAACTCTAAACCCTAAACCCTAAGTCCTAAATCCTAAACCCTAAATCTGAACCCTAAACTCTAAGGCCTAAATCCTAAACCCTAAATCTGAACCCTAAACTCTAAGGCCTAAATCCTAAGTCCTAAATCCTA
>CAJNIZ010002514.1:99040-119758 GCA_905231905.1 Symbiodinium pilosum
AATGGTGGAAAATCAACACGAAAATCAGATAGAAACTTGGATTAAAACCGGGTCGTGTTTTTTTTTTTTTTTTTTACGGGGTACCATTCTTCCCATATAGATTAAGATTGCAGTAATAGCAATAACCACGCGATATCAGCAATGCTAGTGCCAACAGTTACAGCAACAGCAAATAAGAAGAGCGCGGTCAGACCAATAGTAGTACCTTGGTAGTAACAAGAAGGCTGATCACAGCAACAGCAACATCACTCCGACATGGAGGTCCAGGGTATTTCTAGCCCATTTATACTTGTAGTTCTAACCCAATTATAAGCCCGCTGAATTGTAGTTCTAACCCAAGTATAAGCCCGCTGAATCCCCCGACGTGGCTTATCATTTGGCTAGAATTACAAGTCTACTTGGATTATAATTAGGTACGCTGAACCTCTAAGTAGCCTTGTTTGCTTACTTGGAAGTTCATGGGTGCTTAGAGAGATGGTAACTAACACGCTGACTTGATGTTTACTGTTGTTTTGTTCAATACTGCTGCCGTTATTGTAGTTAGTTATCATTATTTGCAGTAGCAATATTCCCATTGCTTGGGTACTGCCCCCACNNACAGTTGGATAATATTTCTAATATGACTATATATAGCCCTTAATATGGCCCCTATCATAGACTGAGCCGCCAAAGCCAGCAAACCTCCTGCACCTAGAAGTTGGAATGATGGAACCCATCTCAAGCTTCCATGGTTTTTGGCGGCATGTGTTTTGGTAGAGAGTCCAGGGCGAGACATTCATGGGGAACTTGCTTTAGAACATACCGAAATGAGCAGCAGTGTCTTGATTACTCCGCACGGCACAGGGCCAGGGGCTTTCATGATGTCGCGTTTCACTACTGATCCTGCGGATAGGTAGCTTGAAATTTGAGCGCAGGCCCACAACATCTTCAGGCAGATTTTGCCAACCAATACCTGGGTGGTGGAGTTCTGAGTGGAGGCAGCTCACCCAAGTGCGCTCATCTAAAGTTCGCGGTCCAGAGTTCCAGTATTCAGGGCCCAAGCTGGTCGCTTTAGAATTCCGGTTCCATTCGGTTTTGGATTTGACTGCAGTTTCTGGCTTGCCATACCCCAAGGGGTCCAGGTACCCCAAAAATATACATAATTGAGACCTCAAAAGGACCTTCAAAGCGAGCCCATATCGTATATACTTTGGCCACAAAGTACTTATATGGTAGGATTCCGAAGTGGGGGGATCCCAATCTAGACCCCTAACATACTATAATCCTAATTCTTGGTACCCACAAAGAGGTACCCCTAATTTTGGGAAATCCCCATATGGGAATAATATAGGAACCTTTTGGGTCCCAAGGATATGCAAAATTGGTACCTGGACCCTTTGGGATTTACTCCAAGTGATATGGTAGTTTGCCTGAGTAGGGGTCCTTAATACAGCCCAAGATACTATAATCTTGTATTAAGGGACCCCCGGAAAAGTACGCCTAATTTTGGGAAACTTCCATATATTGGTGGTTCACAGAAGCGGCTTCCCCGTGAACATCAGGTTTAGTTTAGTGTTATAGGTTCCATTATCCTTTCCTCCTACATGACAATGATGAGAACAGTATGGGGGGAGGAAACATGTCTGCATATGTATTCACACGTATATGCAGGGGCCCCTGTTCCTAGAAACTCTCAGGAAGACAACGTTTGCGCTATGACTTGCAGTACGTGCACATTGAACGCAGGCATTCATGCCAACGCCCAGATGCAGGTATATACATTATAGTCCGGGCCCGAGTACGTATGTAGGAATCGCTTGTACTATCTATCTACTAAGCCCTAAACCCTAAACCCTAAACTACTTGGGAAGCCAAAGGACCGTATAGCCACTTGATGGGCCAGGTATACACTATTTCGGTTACTCTCATGCAGGCGGAACGCAGGAGGAGTGCATGTTCGTGGAGTTCCCCGAGCTGCTAGCGACGATCTATCTGGTGGAGCAACTTTACTGCAATGGCCTGAGGGTTTAGGGTATAGGGATATACCCCCAGAGTTGCCTCTCATCATTGGGATACTATGGGGGGAATAGTAGAGGGAAGTACCTGGTTTCTGTATGGTCAAGGCATCCATGTGCCCGATAGTTTAGGGTTAAGGGTTTTAGGGCTTTAAGGTTGAGAGTCTGAAGTATAGGGTTTAGGGTACCTTCGGCTTGGGCATCAGTAATTATATTACATGACTCATGACTATTGGCACCTAAACGCTAGACTCTAGAGCTTATAGTCCCCTTAATCAGATAGAATGCGGCTATGAGTATATAATAATAAGATCCCCATATACCCCATGTATTCTGTCTACTTAAGGGGGACTATAGGGTTTCCCGACCTTTTGCTGCAGCTTAGCGGGGACTATAAACCCCAATCGCTAAGCCCTAAATAATAGTTTCCATTTTCTTCTCCATTATCCCTATATAACCCCAATATATCCCTAATATTCTATCTACTTAAGGGGTGCTGTAAACCCTGTACCCCTAAGGCTCCAAGCACCTAATAATCATATACTTACCCAAAACCTGTACTAAAGTTACCATTTCCCAAATCCCAAGTACTTGATTTTTGGGTACATGGACCCTCAACCCTAAACCCTATATACCCCTACATATCCTTATATAGATCCCCTTTAAAGGGACCTATTTTTTTGGGAAAATCCCGGTACTTGGGCCCTGAGGCTCTAAGGGATGGTTGGGACCTTGGTCTCAACCCTAAACCCTAAATCCTAAACCCTACCCCTAAACCCTAAACCAGACGTGGCAGGCTCTGAGAGGTTAATCTCCATGCCTGGAAGGTTTGGGTTTAAGGGTTTAGGTTTTTTTTTGTTTAGGGCTTAGGGTTTGCAACATGGATCTGACATTCCAACGGCATGGCAACAGGACCCTTAGGGTTAGGCATGATGCCTACCATACGGCTCTACCCTCGGTTGCTGTTAAGGAACTTACATTGAGCTACTGCGAGAAGGAAACCCTATTATACACCAGATACCCAGAACTGAACTGAAATTAAGCTACGGTGGTCAGGAAGCCCTAGTATTCACTAGATACCCATAATCTGGTAGCTGAAGCTGAGTTCCTTAACAGCAACCCGGTACCTCAAATCACAAGGGCTTCATTCTTTTGATGTGAGCCTTCGTTATCAATTGCACAGTCCTGGTTCAAGCCTCCTCATTATCCCAAGAGGTCTAAGAGGGACCCACATCGCATACATGTAGCCCCAAGAAATACCTACATATAGAGGAACACCTGTATACGTAGGGACCCATATATATATAATATGTATATACATATATATAATATGTACATATATATATATATATGTTTTGAGTGGTACCTGGACCATTTGTTAGGGTATGTGCGAAGGAGGATGATGCCACATGAAGCTGTGGAGATGGTAGGTGCCAGGACGCTCTGCATGAATGTTTTCTCTAATCAACGGGTTTAGGGTTCAGGATTTAGGGTTCAGGGTTTAGGGTTCAGGGTTTAGGGTTTAGGGTCCATGTGCCCAGCAAGTGGATCCCTTCGAAGGGCTACAGAAGGGTCTATTGGATATGTGGGAATGCATGGGGTTTAGCGTTCATGTATCCAATTAAGGGTACTTGGGAGTTGGGTACTAGCGATTGTAGTACAGCGTTTGGGGACGTATAGGGTTGTTCACTTCCTAGAATTTTTGGGGACGCAAGATGTTTAGTAAATGTAGGGACTATGCTCGGGAGCGCTGGAGGTATGGTAGAAGTATAAATTCTGGGAAGAAGCCCAAAAAGGGATTTGTTTTTAGTTTGTCAGCTGTCCCATGTCGAAGTACACATTCTTTCCATGTTCGTTTCCATTATCCCTATATAACCCCAATATACTATATAATAGTTTCCATGTTCTTCTCCATTATCCCTTATGTAACCCCAATATACTATATAGTCGTAGTTTCCATTTTCTTTCCATTATCCCTTAGATAACCCCCATATACTAAATAGTAGTTTCCATTTTCTTTTCCACTATCCCTACATAGACCCAATATACTTTCGCCACAGACCAATGCAGATACAGAATGCTTAACAGAATTGGATGGTACTGCGAGTGATATGGAGATTTCCTTTCGAGAGTCATAGGAAATTTTGCAGGCTGCTTTTTGACTTTAGGGTTTAGGGTTTGGGGGTGTCGGGTTTAGGGTTTATTGTGTAGAGTTTAGGGTTTAGGGTTCGTTCCTGGAGGTGTAGGTGCGCAGGGATATGCATTTGTTAGCTGACTAGAGCTGGGTTGGCCCGTCCGTGCTTGTTGAGGTGGAGCCTTCACCCCACCCTGACTACCCTTTCTCCTGCACGAGGCTGGCGTGAGAAAACGTTCTGCAATCCACCTTCCGTGCGAAAGCAAACAAATGATGACGGACCATCGACGCATGTTCGCCAGGTTTTAAGCAGCTTTTCCAGCAGCATCATACAGCGAGTTTTGACCCTGTAAGCGCAATGTCATGCGCGAACTGCCAGGTTCTGCAAAAGCATGGCAGCAACACCTTGGTCAAAGTAGTGATTATTGGTTCTGGCTAAGTGTGCGGACACACCTAAAGCCAAAGCTGCAACAATTACAGTGAAGGTGCAAGTCACTACATAAAGACATTCAGCAGCTGTCATCGACGTACTATAAACAGTCAAACAGGCAAAGTAGAGGCCTGGGCAACCAAACAAAGCTTCGATGTGGAGTACAACTTAGGAGGACCCCCACCCTGTAATAGTGGTATACGAGGAATATGAGAGGACCCTAATACAATCCCTATTATCCCTTATAGCCTAAACCCTAAACCCTAATCCCTATTATCCGTTATAGTCACTATTACTGTGTGGGGGATCCACCTAAAGTACAACCTGTGTAGTTCAGTCAGTCAGTGTTCGACTCTCATGAAACCTGGGTCTGACGAAGACTCTGAAGCGTCGGGAGGCTTGTGTATTAGGGTTTAGAGTTTAGGGTTTGGGGTTTAGGGATTACGGTATTAGCCTGGAAGGAAATACATCGAGCACAACATGGGCGGCGCACGGTATCTGGATCGCTGTTTAACAAGTTAAGAGAGTTTCTCAGCATGATCCCCTGTCCCTACAGGGTTGAGGGCTTAGGGTTTAAAGGCACCCTCATGATCTTGCAGCTGTACCATGTCCTGGGGGTCTTTAGGAGTATCCTCATTTCAAAAATGCCCATGGCCCCTGTTTATGGCGAGGAGGGTGATGTTGAACTTTTACAAAGTCAGCGGCATCCACGAGGAGCAAGTAAGCAGAAGTGACTTCCTCTATGGCCAGCAGCATAGATGTCAAAGATTGTATAAGAAATACATGATGAATTTTCACAACACGTTCCTTCAGACTCCAGGTGCTCAATTGTCATATGCATCCCCCAATCCTGTACTACAGCTAGTTGTACCCAAATCGACAGTACCCAAGTATTGGGTACATGGTTCCCGAAGATTTGCTTATCATCAGAACCCTAAACCCTACACCACCTAAACCCTAAGCCCTAAACCCTAAACCCTATACCCCCCAAACCCTAGACCATAATTCAGGCATTTGAAGAGACTGGATCAGTTCTGTCGCCTTGCGCCTACCATTGGACCGCCGACTGTGGCTGCAGCCGGCTTGCAGGGTAGGCCTTGCTTTCACCATCGTTTAGGGCTTTAGGGTTTGAGGGTTTTAGGTTTTATGGATTTTGGATTTTAGGGTTTAAGGTTTTAGGGTTTTAGGGTTTTAAGGTTTTAGGGTTTTAGGGTTTTAGGGTTTAGGGAGGGTTGTGGTTTATTGCATTTGGGTTCAGGATTTCTGGTATAGAGTTTGATGTCTGATGGTCAGTAGGGAACAAGAAATACAACCCTCAGTTATTCCCCATACACTACAATATCCTCCCTAGTTCCCTACTAAAGGCTTTTTGCTATGGTTTTTGGTGGTTGGGTTTCGGGCTCAGGGTCTCTTAGCGGGTATGTTTTGCAGAGCTTCTCTAGAGGCTGTACCTGAAGGTTTATAGAAACAAAACATTATAGCACCAAGTAGGGGAACTCCTAACTTGGCTTCACCTACAGCTAGTTGCCACTACAAATCTTCCCCGTAATTAGAGTCGTTCTTTAATGTTGCCCCCCCCCCTCCAGCCCGACAATAGGGCCCCCACAAATTTGAGAAAGAAGCTGTCTTCATTAAGGCTCCCACGGTACTGAGGGCGTTGGGAAGCCGTGGAGATTACTTGACAAGGGATAGTCTGGACACGGTTAGGGCCCCAAAACCAAGACACATCACACACTGTCTCCCAAAAAGGGGCCTGAAACTGAATAAGCGGCTGCCAAAACACATTAGACAAGGTCTCTTTGCTAAAAGCAGTGCAACATTGGCCTTAACTTACCTTAGGTTGGCTAGGAATGAAGGAATGGATCCGCACAGTAGTCCCCATGTAACCCATTCTGGTAGTTTCCAGTTTCTTTTCCATTCCTTCCAAACCCCAAACCCTAAACCCGATAGTAGTTTCCATTTTCTTTTCCATTCCTTCCAAACCCTAAACCCGATAGTAGTTTCCATTTTCTTTTCCATTCCTTCCAAACCCTAAACCGTGACCCGGTAGTGGTTTCCATTTTCTTTTCCATTCCTTGCAAACCCTAAACCCGATAGTAGTTTCCATTCTCTTATCCATTCCTTCAGTCCCAGCTAACCAAATCCTAAGGGTCCAAGTACAGCATAATTAGGTACGGGTTTTGGTTAATAGTAATTGTGGTACAGGTTTTGGGTAAGTATATGATTATTAGGTACTTGGACCCTTAGGGAAAGGCCAGTTAACCCCAACAGCGTGCATGAAGCTTCCCGTGTACGGTCTGTATGGCTGGCCCATAGCTCGGCTTGTAGGGCCTTGTAGAGGATGTAATCCCCTCCCCCTGATATTACACCCCCCAATATTAGATATTCCCAATATATTATAATATTCCACAATGGGAGTATCTGATATTGGGGGGGCGGGGGGGTGGCGGGATTTAATATCGGGGGGGATTAAGGGTATACAAAGGGTCCCAAAAACGGGTCCAATGCTGCATTCCTCCGAGGGATTTGCGAGCCTAAATCCTAAGCTTCAAAATCCCAAGCCCCAGACCCCCAAGCATGAAACCCTAACGCCTAAACTGTAAACCCTAAGCCCTGAACCCTGCAAGCTCTGGGACACAAAGGTAGCTTTGGATGCCTTGAGCTGCGCACCGAGCATTCCAGGGTTGAGAGATGAGGATGGCGGGGGTAAGGGTTTAGGGTTTAAGGGTTCAGGATTTAAGGGTTTAGGGTTTAAGGGTTTAGGGTTTAGGGTTTCAGGGTTTAGGGTTGAAGGGTTTAGGTTTTAGGGTTGAAGGGTTTAGGGTGTATGGCTTTAGGGTTTAGGGGTTCACGGTTTAGGAGTTTAGGGTTTTGGGACTCCCCAAAATCAACAAGGTTTTGTGTAGTTGTAGTTGTATATACGGGGAAACGAAAATGAAAACTATCTTACCGTTTAGGCTCATGATGAACCTCCCCACCCTATTAACAACAGACATTCGCTCAATTACCTCATATACTATGAATGCCTGCAGAAAAAACGGTCCTTCCAGAAGGTTGCTTCCCGGAATTCCGTCTTGATTGGGGAGGGTAATCAGCGTCGAGTTGTGATTATGTGGTAAGTTGCATTGGTAGTCCTTCTCGGTCTCTGGTATACTGCAGACCCGAAGAAGGAGCATGATTGCCCCTCCATTCCCAGTCAGAAAGATCTGTGTTTTCGGGTTCAGGGCTGTTGAATGTAATCCGCTCCCACTCATATTAAACCTCCCCGCCTCCCTTAATGTTCCCAATATATTTTAATATATTTAAACTTAGGGTAGGGTGGAGTGTAGGGGGACATTAACATAAAGGAGAAGGCATCAGAGTTTTGGAGAGGCTTAAAGTTTGGGATTCTGGGGCCGCTGTTAAGGAACTTAAGCTTCAGTTACTATAAAAAGGAAGCCCTAGGTTGAGGGTTCAGGGCCCGGCGCTTGGGTTTAGGGTTTAGGGGTTTAGGGTTTAGGGTCCTATTACTTAGTATATACCCATACTATGGTGTTTAGTTTAAGTTCTTTAACAGCAGCCCTGGATTCTGTATGAGGTTGCCCGCTCAGCTGTTCTGGAAAGGTCTACCTGGGGACATTGGTATTTTGGGGTCTATATTGGGGTCCCCCGACTTAGGTAAATACCACACCATGGTGCCAGCACACACATTTAGTGTTTCTGACTTAGGCAGCTGCCCGACCCAGGCCAGCTTGAGCTGGTTCCTGGGCATGTTGAGAAGATTGGCAATAGCCGTCCCAAGAAAAGCCTCGCCTATCCCAGCCATGAATACAGAGAGACTGTAAATGGCGCCATACCCTGATTCCCTGGCCTTCTTGGACCCTACCTAGAGCCTAAACACTGAAACCCTACACTCTACGCTCTGTAGACTCGGGGTTCTGAACTATAGCCGTCTGCTAGGCAGCAGGTTACAGCTCCCAACTGACTCTCAATCCCTGTGACCCCAAAGGTTCTGTTTCCCTTCATAGTACTTGGAGGGTCAGTGGACTAAGTATTTTAAAAAAACAATGTCTATTGTCTCGACCACATCAGAATCCCATTTATACCCACTGTTAACCTACTTACTAAGTCCCCCAGACCCTCCAAGTATGTATTCGGTGGCCAAGGGCTGCTAGAACGTCCATACTACATGGTTACATGACCCGCTGTTTGGGGACAAGTTCCAAGGCTATCGGAAAAGGCCAGGACATTTCCAGTATGGCGCAGAGCAAATACAACGAGAAGTTCAGCAGCTTGCCTGACATGTGGGGTGCAGAACCTACACCGGCGACATAGGACAGCTTGGCAGAATAATTGCACAGCAGGTCTGTTGATGTGAGCATTCAAGTCCTGCGGTTCTAAACCAGTTCCACGCATGTGTGAGACGCACAGCTCCATGTGCACGTGCTGCGCTACACGTTTAACACGCTGCGCACTATATTAGATGCTTCAAGAGCACGATGCAAGGTCAGAAGACCATACCGACTCATGTGAGTACCAACTTCTGAAGACATGACATGGTAAGCCTAAACCTGTGTACTTGAGAAGACGGCAGGATAAAGTCATTTCGATAGTGTCGGGTATTGGCTTTTCAGCGATCCTGCAAAATTGACTGAGTTGAAGGAGGCTGTTTTTGGGTTGCTGTTAAGGACTTTGAATTAAGTTACCATAATGGGTATACGTATATGTTATAGTAATCAATATGGTTTCCCCAATATAGCAACTCAAGTTAAATTCCTTAACAGCAACCCAGAAGATTGACCAGATCTGCATAGCAGAACTCCGTACCAACAATGTCATGTGGGGGGTTCCCAAAAATAGGGGTACCATTTTGGGGGGTCCCTATAATGAGGAGTAACTACCATATCTTCCAGGTCCAAGCGCCAAAGCTTTTTGCGTTAGGTACCAACCATTGGAAAGCAGCTCTTCTTACCCTTGTGACTCTTGAGAAGGCGTACCCCTGAACCCTAATCCCTTAAGCTCGCAAACAGTGGGTGCCACTTCCCAAACCCTAAATCTAAACCCTGAACATCCCTTAGCCCCAAACCCTAAAGCAAGCCAAGCGGGATGCACGTTGGAGGGTCAAGGTTAGGCTCCAGAGTTCGCGATCATGTGTACTATAGTCTAAACTCCTTAAAGGGGGTTATATAGGGATATAGCGGGGCTTAATAAGGGGGATACTAGAAGTTTGGACTATGGATCATGTAATGTAGGGGCCGAAAAGAGGTCCTATAGTCCAAACTCCCAGTATCCCCCCTTAATCGCCCGTATAATACAAACCTACATATTCCCCTACATACCCCCTTTAAGGAGTTTAGACAATGGCTCAGATGAAGTTCATCCAGGCTTGGTTTAGGGCTATGAGGGTCTTAGGGAGAATCAAATGCACAACAAGCTGGAGCATGAAAAGGAACCTGTGTTTTTTATACTGAATTATTGAAAAGGTGCCACTACTATGGTCCTCAAACAGGCCGCAAAATTGAAGTCGTCATCATTAAGGCCCCTATGGAACATAGGCCCCATAAACCCCTATGTGAACCCAGTTTTCATTTCATTGTCCATTGGTCTGTTGCATTTCAGTTTCTACTGTTGATAGTTGTTAAGCCAGCAGTACCGAGTTCAACGTACTGGTACATGAAGGGAGGTCAGGGTTTGAGGGTTCAGAGCTAAGGTTTTGGAGTTAAGGGTTTGGGGTTTAGAGGAAAGAGCACGGAGACTGCCAGGCATCCCCCCACTACCCTTGATTAGGGCCTCCGCAGGTCCCGCTTGTGGGTTAGTTGGGCTTTATAGAGGGCACTCTGGGGAGAGCCCTGCACCCCATATTTCCCTTTACACCCCTGCCATTACCTCTATAGCCCTTATACATCTCCTTCAAGTCGAGGGGGCCCTACTTTCAGGCCCATATCCTACTCCTTCACTCCATAAGACCTAAGTCCTCCGGGTAAGGAAGTGTTGTGCAGCGCTGGTTCCGGAAGACGACACCAGCAGCAGGTGTGAGGGGTTCATGTTTTCGAGTTTAGGTTTAGTTGTCATTTACCATCGCCATGCGTTATGAATACGGCTTTTGTGCTTGGCGCGTTGGCGCAGCAGCCAGCCGAGCAGGGTGTTGTGGATGGCGTTGGATGTATCTGTAACACCGATTACTGTACAGTACTAATTAGGGTGGAACCAAAAGCAACTCGTAGGTATTCCTGGATGAATCGTAGGTTCATGCATGTAGTCTTCAAGCGTGCGTTTATCGAACTCCAACAGTTCAGAAAGAAAGAAGCAACTCATAGGTAGTTGGAGTTATAGGTAGGGTTCAAGAGGTAAGGATTCAGGGTCCAGGACAGAGGGGGCTCACGGTGAAAGAGGTGCTATCATGCCATCTCGAGTCCTAAGGGCCCAAGTGCCTCTAGTTGACTGCTGTCCATGGCTGTTCACAGTTTGGGGTTCAAGGACTTGTGTCAGGGTTTACGGTAGACAAAGGGGATAGCAACGCACTGATAGCATATGCTGGGGCCTTAGGTAGATCTATGCTAACCCTAAACCCTAAACCCTAAACCCTGACTGCTAACTCTTTTGGGCCTGGGTATATACGATGTACCTACCTGGACACATTGGAGACGATTAAAGCTACTCACCCGTGACCCCCTCTAGACCCAAAACTCGGGGTTTCCCGAAATTAGGGGTACCATTTTTTTTTGGGGGGGGGGAGGGGNNGGGGGGGGGTCCCAATAATAAGGAGTATATATTAGGGTCTATATTGGGGTCCCAGAACTAAGGACTATAATGTATTCGGGTCTATATTGGGGTCCCCCTGTTTTGGGAAGCCCTAAACCCCAAACCCTGAACCCAAACCCTAGACCCTAAACCCAACCCCGATCCCTAAACCCCAAACTCTAAACCCTAAACCCCAAACCCTGAACCCGAAACCCCAAACCCTCAACCCTAAACCCTAAATCCAATCCCTCAGCCCCAAATCGTGCTGGAAATCTTTGTGTGTCCTTCTCTTGCATGAGCAGCTTTGCAGATCTGTGGCTGTGGCTAAGGGTCCGTGTACGTGTTGATTGGGTAGGGTTTAGGGTTTAGGGTCTAGGTTTAAAGTTTTGGGTTTAGGGCTTAGGGTTTAGGGTTTAGGGTTGAGGGTTTAGGGTTTAGGAAGGGATACAGAGCCCTAAGGGTCCTAAGACACAAATAATAGGTATCTAGGGCCTAAATACCACTAATAATATAATATTCTGGCCCTAAAACCCTATTATGTGGGTCCTTGAGCCCTTAGGGTAGGGATATATAGAGATATGGTATGTGTATATATATATATATGTATGCATGTAGGACTTTGTAGGGTCTAGGGTCCACGTGCCCAATAATCGGGTACTTGTGATTTTCGTGCTATAGAGTATATAGAACCCTGAACCAGCTATTTAGGTAACTGCAGCCCTAGGGAAAGCGTAAACACCCCTAAACCCCAAACCCTAAACCCTAAACCCTATAAACCCTAAACCCTAAACCTTAAACCTAAACCCTAAACCCTCAAAGCTTAAGACGTTGCAGGAGTTTCGTGACGGGTCTTTGGGGCTGCGGGGCTTTCGGCGGTGACATGGAGCTGAAGTTTGTCATCCAGTGGCACCTGGCAGGCAATGATAGAGCTTAGGGTTTGAGGGTTTGAGGGTGGGTTTAGGGTTTTAGGGTTTAGGGTCTGAGGGTTTGAGGGTGGGTTTAGGGTTTAGGGCTTAGGCAGTTGTTTCCATTGTAAATTTTTGGGAGGTGCCCCAATACAACCCCTATATGATATCGCTAGACACCCTTTTATGAAATAAGGTCTCGTAGGCGGCTGGCTCTAGTAGTTGCGTCACACCCGTAGCAGTGGCGCAGTCCGCAACAACTTCTACCGCCATTGCTGGTGCTATTCGTACTGTACCAAGAACAACAACTGCTGCTACCGGTATGATCCTCCCTCTGCCCATAAGTAAGCTTTCGAGTAGCCAAACGAAACCCTCAGCCAGCACTACCACTGCCATGCCAGCTAGCGCCGCTCGCGCCAGCAGCTGCAGCAGCCTCACCCCAGCCAGAATCGTTATTACCACCATGACAAGGACTCTTTAACTCTACCTGCACTCACCATTATTCAGTATCGTTGCTGGATGTTCGTGGCATTTTTCTTTGAGCTGCTGCGACTTTCTTCATGTCGATTCTGCAGTTGCTAGCCTTATGCGCAAGCAGTTGCATCTGTGCGCCGCGTTGTTGAAGTGAACCTTTAGTTACTCCCTAAATCTAACAGTTCTTGGTTGCGATAAGGCTTTCTGATTCATGGTTAGGCTTGCAGCCCTCGACCTCTAAACCTAGACCAAGGATCAGCTGTTCTCTGACGCCATCCGTCGAAAACATGGCGACTGCTCAGCAAATTTGGTTTCAACCGTTCCCAAGGGGATGGAATGAAGCAGATGCAGGGGCATTTCTGCGCTTCAAGTTTCATGGTTCTTCCTACATCAGCAGGATGTAGTCAGGGTATTGCAGAAGACTGACGGCTCACCAACAGTGTCCCTCACAATCCTTTTTGAAACATAGCCTGATGTATCCCGAAGCCCTATTCAAATTATGTAGCCCTAAGGGTCCAAGTACCTAATAATCATATACTTACCCAAAGCCTGTACTATAATTACTATTGCCCAAATCCCAAGTACCTAATTATTGGGTACATGGACCCTTTGGGTAGGCTCCCACATTATTCGCTTCGTGCTGGCTATCAGTAGCGAAAAGGCAGATGTTGGGACCACACCTGCACTTGGTTTAGGGTTTAGGGTTTAGACATGCAAAAACTTTCCTGCAATATGCAGTGTTGGGTGTCCTCCAAATTTCTCCCGGAGGCTGGAACCCTAAGTCCCAAACCCATACCCTAAGGGTCCAAGTACCCAAATAATGAAGCTTTTAGGGTACCTCAAACCCCAATATTGGGGCTTTTGATCCCGTAGGGATAACTCTAGAATCAGCTGGAGGGCAGGGTAAGCTCTGAGGTGTTTTGCCCTTTCGACCAGCACAAGAATCTCGCCGCGGCTGGCTTATTAGATCTGCTGTCTGCTCTTACGGGGAAAGTCAGCGTGAAGCTACTCTGCTGAACAGTTAACCCTGCAGGAGCTGGAAGTTTGATAGCTATAAGGGGGCTACCCAGGTTTCTGTTATAGCTTCAGTTATCCACTCTGTAGCCCATCTGATAGCTCCCCACGTTTGGGGGTCTTCTAGTTCAAATGAGGGCCCTGAGGACTATGCAGGGATTATGAGGAGCTTATAGGGATCCCCCTCAAAGATCTTTGGAGGATTTCCCTGTGAAGCTCCTACATCGATGGCATCATGTTTGGTGTGTAGAGCAGGACGACAATCATGACAACATTCCCAGAATCCTCCGCAAGAAAGCCATGATCTTCTTCACAGAGTCATGTGATGGCTCCGCAGACATGCATGATGCTTATACATCCTGGAAAATTGTCGAAGTTTCACCCAATCCGGCATCCCAGCCCGTTCTAGAACCCTAGCTGAGTCTTTTGTACCTCACAGCTGCTTTAGCATAGGTCTCCGAATACAATACAACTTCAAGTAAGCGGATGCTTTTGTGGCCGCAGCCTCATCAACGGCAGTAAGAGTTAGTGCTTGCCCATCTTGCCACTGTGGCTGTTCCGTGCATGAACGCTGTTTCTGATGGTTTTCTAGGCAAAGTGTTCTGGAGTTGACGCAGCTTTAGACCTGCGGACTCGTGATGGAATGTCAGGATTACTCGTTATGCGGAGATCCCCCAAACTCTGTAGCTATGCAATTATACAAGATGGCTTTAAAGTCATATGTCAGATTGTCAGGCGTCCCGTCCCCTTGCAGCTTTCACGGGCGGGCACTCGAAGAACGAGCTATGATTCAAATTGCCGCAATTATACATACCTCTATAGACATTAGTTGCAATTAGATGTCGATACCAAGGCTGCGTGTTTGCACGTGTTGAACTGAGATTTGTCACAGGGCTTCCCATCCCAGTACCTCACCTCCATATTTGTAGGGCGTCCTAAGAACGAGTTTGGGACCCTTGGTGTGTTTTCGATCCTTTCGCTTTGTCTTTTTCATTTTCCCTATGAAGAATTACCATTATTCAAGAGTGCTGGGTCCTGAACCAACCCTGAGGCCAGGAATCCTTGAGCTTCTGAACCCGAAGCCTTGGATTCCAAGGGAAATGCTTTAAAAGCCTCCGGCTCAAGCCGTCGTCGACCACAGAGGCAGTGAGGCTCTCCCCGGCAAGACGAGTATTGCAGCAGCGGCACAACCAAGACCATCGTTGCAATATGTTCGAAATATTAGGGGATGGGCAGAGACCAACCGGAGCAAACGCAAACGAGAGAACTTTGAGCCAGGCTGCCGGGACTCCACAGTGTGTATGATGTTGCTGCTAACGTGCTGCAAAACGGTTGCAGACCTGTTTGATGAGAGCTTGGCCAGGGCTGGGCAGCATGTGGCCCAGGCCTTCAGGCATTGGGGCCTGGGCCCCCAGAACCCACGAAAAAGCGAAGGGAGAAAAGGAAAGGGCTTCCTGAGACTATCCGGCACGCCCCCACAAGTCAGAGGATCGACCTTATAATCTCCCATAGAATCCCATATACGCGTGGTTTCAAGTTAGCTGTCCATTCTGTTTTCCACTTGATTCTTCATTTGTTGGACCTCGAGCAGTACACCTTGAACAAATCCCAAACCCTTTTTCTTCTTTGTCGGTGGTCCTGACCCGATGTGGAATCTAAGGACTGTTCTTGACTTGCTTGCGACCGGGCTGGATGGTAAAGTTGCGATGTGTAGAGGGTTTACGATTCGGGGCTTAAACAGGCTTGAAATTGCACCCCAAAAGCTTTGATTCCCAAACGCTTATCCCGAATCCTTGGTGGATTGTTTCGGGAAGGCTTGTCGAAGGAGTCTGGAAGTGTCAGCATGCTTTCTTCCACCCCACGCAACAAATTGGAGGAGACTCAAGGTTCAGGGGTAGGTGACGGCGGCTAGGCTTTGACTCTTGATTGGCAACCAGCTTACCTCAAGGGTCCAAGTACCTAATAATCATATACTTACCCAAAACCTGTACTATAGTTCCTATTACCCAAATCCCAAGTACCTAATTATTGTGTACATGGACCCTCTGGGTTAGCAGACTCGAATTTGAAAAACGCCGGACATGTTCACTCTGAGCTCTATCACGGCCAAACCTAGCCACTGCCGACACTCGCCACCCGCTCACCAAACTGGCTTGCTGTTTATTTGGGTAAATACCTAGACCCTCCTCCTACCCTCTATTAGGGCCTAAGTACCCACTAATAGGGACCATATATCCCCGATAAAGGGTACAAGGAAGGTCTTTTAAATTAAAATTTGGTTTCCTTCTTCATTAGAGCAACTTAGTTTGAGTTCCTGAAGTGTAACAACAACCCGGTCATCCCAAGTCCAGTCAAAACAATGATCACGCGCCCTGCCACACCCAAGGTAGACGCCGAATATCAGTCTTCAAACAACACGTTCCGCTACTTGCTCCTGGGTCCTTGAAGAATGGAACTGATCCCATTCTGAAGTTCCACACATGAACGTTGCGTAGGGTCCAAGTATTAAATGGTCATGCACTTCCCCAAACTTGTACTGCAACTAATGGTGCCCAAAGTCAAAGCTACTCACTTATTGGCTGCATGGATCCTTGACCTGATAAGCTCCTAGCTATCTCTTCCTACAGTTACATTCCCCTCTGAAGGGGCATAGTTATTGGGTACATGGACCCTTAGGGGAAGCAACCCCTTCACCGCAACCTGAAACTTCAAAGTTAGGCTAGTCCAGGACCACCTGACCTGACTCCCCTATTTTAGAGTAATGGAGAGTCACATGGAAAAGCATGAGGATAATCATAGTACAGAGTATAGGGTTGGGGCTTTCAACCGACTGCCGTTAATCTGGGTCTATGTAGCTCCCATGTGTAGGTATTTGGGCTCTATAGAGATACGTGACCTGTCAAGGTGCATTGAGTTTGGGGAGGAGCCTGAGGGGTGGCTTTTAAAGCTATGGCTAAACGCTAAACCTTAAACCTTGTGGGCCTGGTCACGTCGGGAAGTCTCCAAAACCCCATCCGGGACAACTGAACCCTAACCCCTAAACGTATTTGTGAGTGGTAGGGAAATCAGAGTTGTAGGGCCCATTAGGGCCCATTATTAGGGACTATGTGCGAGCTATTGTGATCTTTTCCCTCATTCCCTACCAACCCCAGCAAGAACACCCCAAGACAATGAAGCTGAATCCTTGAGCCCTAGACCTAAAACCCAAGCCGCCCTACCCAAGGCTAGACAAGCTCAAGCAGCGGAATTTGTTGGCTTGATGCCGGGAAGGAGGGCCACTCATTCGAGGGAAAGCTGGGGTTTGGGGTTCAGGATTCAGGATTTAAGGGTTCAGGATTAAAGACGTTAAGACTTTCATTAGGGTCTATACGGTTCAAGGCTGAGGTTCAGGATGTCAGGCTTCACAGAATCATAGCTTGCACCGGCAGGATGGGTTACCTGGCGCTTGCTGGAGCTGTATACTGTAACTATAAGTTGGATCATTGTCCAAATCATCTTCATTGTATACTGTCAAAACCCAGTTAAAGCATATAAAGCTACAACTCTCACGAGGATCCGACTAAGGATTCAGGACAGAAAAAGACACTGGCTGGCATCTTTTCAGTATTTGAGCCCTCAGTGCCACTCATAGAGAATCTGCCGGCGAAAAGACGCCCTAAACCTTCAACTCCGCCAGAAATACAGTACAGCTGGGTGTATTGAGGTTATGGCGTCAGGGCTCGAGGGCTGCGCCTGTCAGCTTGACCTCCTAAACTCTCCTTGCTACCTGCACTGGCCAAATAGGTACAGTATGAACGGTCATTTAAAACATGTCACTAGATGCGAGTGGATGCATCGATGGGTGCCGACACAAGGTTCATCCTGAGCGTACATTTCATCCTTCATGAGGTTGTTTGCAGTGGGATGGCGGCAAATTCTAAACAAGACAACGCGTATTCTGAATCCACATACTATAGTATCTTTGTTCTAGCCTCCTCTCAGGAACAAAGATTCTTGGATCGCTAGTGCATTTTAAGCGAGAGAGCGTGAATTGTAGAATGGCTAGAGAACACCTTCCATCAAGCGACTCCTAATGGTTTAGGGGAATTAGCTCTATAATTCTGCATGTGGATCCCGGTGCTTCATGCTCAGGTGATGTAGCTCTGGCTGCCACGAACAGACAGAGTGCTGATTGTTGTGGACAGAAAATTGGAGTTTTCATTAATAGTGGAACCACTTATACGGCCAATGTTTGCTAGTCCTTATTATGAGATACCCTCCAAAAAAGGGTTCTTAATTTCGGGAATTCCCAAGACTGCAGAAGGCATACACGAATCCCCCACCATCAGGGTGTAGCTGCAAAGAAGGACGACGTAAACACAATATACGCAATACGCATGATCATTTTTGCTATTATTATGGGTAGTAGTAGACGAGAGTGCCATTTGTCGTTCTTGACGAAGATTCAGCATAATGTGGCGTCAGATAGGTACGGAACACGTAGTAGTACTCTTGTTTTTATCGCTAGAATTACTATTAAAATTGGAATGTTGTTACTATGACGGGATTTCGTGCGTTGGAAGGGCCAATGGGGGTCAGCAGGCTCAGGCATCATCGTATGTTTATTCAAGTGTTCTCTCCATACTTTTACCTAGGGGTAATGGAAAAGAACATGAAAATTGCGACATAGGGCTACTGGATTTCATCAGCCCGAGAAGGGAGAAACAAATGGACAATCACAACAAAAAACCTAACATGGAAGCTGAACTTGTATGGGGTACAGAGGTCAGGGCTCAGGAGCATATAGTCGATACGTGGCGACAATGCCCCTGAACCTCAAGCCCTGGAGCTCCGGCGCTTTCTTAAAGAGCTGACGCAGGAGCCTACTTGAGGCACCCTATACCCATAATTATACAAGGAATCTGGGAGCAATATCATATTGGAAACTATTCAGGCCCATATACTATTATAGTACCCCAGCTGCCCGGCATGGAGTTTAGACTATAGCTCATATGAGACGTGAAGCCCAGGGCTAAGCAACAATGCCTTAAAGTCTGCTCTTGATGACATACGGTATTTGGGGCGGGGGGGGCGGGGGGGGGGGTTCCCAAAATTAAACCCTAAACCCTAAACCCTAAACCCTAATGCTTGTTTGGGGGGTTCGTAGAGTTATATTGGGGTGTATATGGGTTGGGTCCTGGGAGTGAGGGTATATATATCCCAAAATTAGGGGTACTTCTCTGGGGGGGATCCCAAGCATAGTGCCATGGAAAATGAAACTGAAACTGGGGTTAGATAGGGGATTATAGGGGTTAGGGTTTCCGAAAATTAGGGGTACCATTTTGGGGGTCCCAGAAAAATAAGGACTATAGTCTTTTGACACTATGTTGGCGTTTCTCTATTTAGGGAAACTTCCATTTGCTCAAAACGTCTGTCCCATGGCCATGCCCTAAGGCTCCAGATAGCCCAATGAAGGTTGTGCTTAGAGACTTTGTAGTCATATTTTATGGACATGCAGCGTTAGGTATAGGATACGGGCCCCTTAGGGTTAGGGATCCCCCTCTAAGAGGTGTATTCCCAGCTGTCCCTTTGTAAAAATCGTTAGAACATCGCATATGCTTCTACTTGCTCATGTCTGCTCGGCGAAATTGGGATTTGATACGTATAATACGGTAGCTTCTGTATAGTTTATACTTGGGGTAACGGATTAATAAATGGTTTGCGTTATGATATCCTCTTTAGTGGCCACTGCAGTCCAGTCCCAACGAGGCATGAGTCAGCTTACCGCAGGCATTCTGGGCTTAGATCAGATTGTGTGTCCAAAGGTTGCGGGTTGTTAGGAGGAAATGAGAGACCCTGAACTCTAAACCCACATGAGAAAATGACAAAAATAGAAACTACCATGTGATCAGGGTGCTTGAACAGTACTATAGGGATCCCTTCGTCCATTTCCTACTAACAACCAGCAAGAAACTAGCAGCATTGTTGGCGCTATGTCGGAAGCTGCTCAAGGCCGCCGAGTTCAATTTTGGACGGGGACGTCCCTTGACAACTTGAAACCTTCTGCGCAGCCGGAGGAGATTCTCAGCAGCCCCCTTTGGGTTTAGGGTTCAGTGTCTAGGGTTAGCTAGCCCTGGCCTCATGTTACAAGGTGTCCGTAGCCAATTATGTAGAGCAAGCTCAAGTGGCCTCCTGGCGGCCATTTTGGAAGCAAACTGTCATTTTACAGGAACAAACCCTAGGGCTCCCAGTTACCTAAATAATAGGAACTGGGTTCTAGAAACCCTATAGTTACATAGCCCAGTAACCTACTATTTGGGTAACTGGAGCCCTAGGGAAAGCTAGGGAAAGGTTTCATCTGTCAGGAGGCAACTCATTTCTTCAAAGTACATATCCATCCATTTGTTCCTGACCCTAAGGGTCCAAGTACCTTATGATCATATACTTACCCAAAACCTGTACTATAATTACTACTACACAAATCCCAAGTACCTAATTATNNGGTACATGGACCCTTTGGGTGAAGGTCCATACTTGGAGGGTATCCGCAAGTAGGGTGAAAAGATGCATAACGTATTTCAGCCTTGGGCACAACTGGTTTCAACCAAGAGCGGAAGCCTAACCCCAAGCAGACGTTGCCAATGTCAATAAAGGATATTGGAAAACGATGACGGCTTGCCAGCTCCTGCTGGCGATCGCAGTCTGCCGCCACGTACGATGTCACCAAGAGCAAATCCCTCACAATGGCCTCAGGCCGGTAGCTCCGTCAAGTTTACCGAAGTTGCAGTAGTGTTAAGAGCGCAGGAACAATTCGGATAAAGACCATGTCGTTGTCATCGTCCTCCTCTCGTTGTATTGGCCATCGTTGTGGTTCTTTCATTTTGTGTGTCGTCTTCAACATCATAATCATAATCGTAGTACTGATACCAATATTCCTTATCATCATGGCATCTTGTGTTTTTTCTTTTTTCCTGGTTGTCGTCGTCGTCGTCGTCGTCGTCGTCGTCGTCGTCGTCGTCGTCGTCGTCGTCGTCGTCGTCGTCGTCGTCGTCGTTGTTGTTGGTGTTG
>CAJNIZ010002515.1:0-17798 GCA_905231905.1 Symbiodinium pilosum
TACAATGGACCTCCAAGTAGGGAGCAAATATGACTAGGGCTTGGAAGTATCCCCTTAAGAACCCAAGTATTGGGTTTAGGGCTTAGGATTTAGGGCTCAGGGTAATAGAGGGTGTGAGGGTGGGTAGGGTTTAGGGCTTAGGGTAATAGGGCTCAGGGTAGTACGGTTTTGGGGGTAGAGTTTAGGGCAGAGGGTAGTATAGGGGGTGAAATAGTCTACGAAAGTGACATGAAATCTGTGTTTATAGGCTTTCATTGCATGTGGGGCCGATTTCATTGGAACAGGCTATGTGGGTAAAGCACTACGGGCGCTCTATAGGGCTTCAGCCTCAAGATTTATTCAAGGCTTGGGGGGGGTTAAGCCGTGATGTATGCAGCATAGTAAGGAGATTTTAGCTGTACGAAGCCCCAAAAATAGTTTGGTATGACCATCATGTCACTCTTACAAGGCCGTCATTGTCAGGCTGGCTTTGCAAAAACCTTCTTAATATGGGAAGTCTACACTTAAAAGATGAATCCGACATCTACTTGCAGGTCTAGGAGTCTATGAATAGCAGGATCTAATATGGGGCTGCTCTGGCCTCTGCCCCCAGTATCTAGGCCCCACGAAGTTAGGGCCTTGTTATTAGGGATTGTTGGAGACCATGAAGACTTATTCACGCTTATTCGGGCTTAAGTATTTGAGACCTATAGATTTGGGGGGGGGCAATCAACCTCAAGTAGTCAAGTTACTCAAGAAAAAGCAAGTTTCTCGCATCTAGTATCTTGCCCCTTTACTTGGAAAAGGTCTGGAATACTATGAACCTTGAAGCCTAGTCCCCAAACCCTAAACACAAATCCCTGACCATAAGGTTGTCACTAGGAGAGTAAAGCACAGCTTACGAGAAAATTTGCAAAACAAGGAAAGACATGGGCCATCCTAGCATAACCCGCCCGTCACTATTTTTGATGTACAAGCGTTCTTTCTGGATGTAGTGAGTAGCAGACACACGACGACTCTCCTCCAGCCAGGGTTCATGCAGCTCTTTGAAATGAGCAACTGCATCTTTGGATGTCTGTTGTATAGGGTTATGTAGGGGTTATATAAGGATAATGGAACAGAAAATGGATACTACTATCCTTAAAAAGGGGAATATATAGGGGTTATATAGGGATAATGGAAAAGAAAATGGAAATTATTATTTGGGGTTTAGGTTGGGTACTGCCCCCACCCGGTAACAGTTGCATAATAAATATAATATGGTCATATATATAGCCCTTACTAGGACCCCTAATATAAACTATTACTGGGTGGGGGCAGTACCCAATATTTAGGGTTTAGGTCTACCCTAAATATTAAACCCTAAACCTACCTTTGTAAGGTTTAGGGTGTAAGGCTGAAAGCACTTGAGCTTCCTGGACCTGCCGTTGCTGCCCAGAACTCCCTGAGTTGAAGCATACTTGGAGGGTTTAGAGTTTCAGGGTTTAGGGTTTGGGGTCAATAAGGGGGATAGCCAGGCTTACTAAATGGGTTATAGGGGATATTAATAACCTAATTACTAAGTCTCCCTAGGGTGAATAAGGGGCATAGCTAGGCTTACTATATGGGTTATAGGGGTTATTAATAACCTAATTACTAAGTCTCCCTAGGGTTAATAAGGGGAATAACTAGGCATATTCTATGGGTTGTAGGGGTTATTAACCTAATTACTAAGTCTCCCTTCCCTCCAAGAACTTCTATTGGCACCCACCCGGGGTCTTCTTGTTCTGCCAAAACTGTAGCGGAGGTCAGTGCTGTGGTCCGTTTGAAGCCAAGTAATCAAAAGCGCCCGCAGCTCCATTGGATACAGATTCCAGTTGTACCAGGTTCCTGCGGCCTCCTTCACCAGGTCCACATTTTACCTTACATAACCCCCTCAATACCCCAACATAGCCCCAATACAACCCTATGTACTACAACCTCCATTCAGAGTTTTGGGCCCAAGCTTGGGTGAATCAGGATAACCGCATCCGACTTTTAGCTGCATGCTAAGTCCCGCGCTATGCTTACAACTGAAATATACTTGCGTCTACAGTAAAAATCATACCCATTCTGGACCTCTAAGCGTAAATCCTAAATCCTAGGCCCTAAGCCCTAAGCATCCTAAACCCTAAGCCGTAAGCCCTCGACCCGTAACCCTACACGTGAAACCAGAAAATCCAACACGAGCCATTATCTAAACTCCTGGAATCCCCCCTTAATGACCCCTATAGTAGTCCCCCATATAATCCCCTATTTCCCCCCCTTTAAGGAGTTTAGACCATGGCTCATACAACCCCTATCACACTTTTAGACTTCGCTCTGGCTAAGTGGAATGAAGGAATGGATCCTTATAGTAACTTCTGTACATAGTCCCCCTTAAGCAGATAGAATATGGCTTTGGGTATATTATAACAAGGTCCCCATATACCCCATATTCTATCTACTTGAGGGGGGCTATAAGCCCTGCAATACAGTCCATTACCCTCCTTTCCATTCCTTCATTCCCGGCTTTCCTTTACCCGAGAACCTAAGCCCTAAACCCTGAACCTAAGCAGAGGTCAGCGCGGGGGCCCAACTGATCCTCCCGCCAAATATTACATCCCCCCACCCCCATAACAAATATTCCCCTTGTGGTATATCGTGATATATTGGGACTATTTACTATCAGCGAGGGTGGGGGGGGCTAATACTAGATAATCCCCCATGTAAGCCCACCTTCAAGGAGTTTAGACTATAGCTCATATCAACCACGCACGGCTAGCAGGCGGCGCGTCAGTGCCTCCCTTCTGCAGTACAGGTGTTCCACCTGGCAGACATGCACAGAAAGCTGTTGCACATGCCATCTGAGCGGGGCGAACCACAAACTCTAAGGCATTTGTCACGGACGTGGCGTCCTCGACTTCCTGCTCCTCTTCCCCATTTTTCTTCTTCTTGAACAAGGACTCCATGAGGGTCGTGGTCCACCAGCCTCAGGCAGTTTGTAGTTCTCTGTATATTCTTGCTCGTCGTGCCCTGAGCCCTGGATCCCCGACTCTCCAGGGTCTCCTCGACGTCCTCCCAGAGCACGCACTCCCTTGGAGGCTCGCCTGCACTGTGACTCGATTCCCCTCTGTGTTTCTTCTGTGTTCAAGCTCTCGCTCTCGCTCCTCCCTCTCTCTGCTGCTCTCTCGCAGCACCTTTGCGGCGGCGCTTGTCCGCACGCGCCGCAGCAAGCAAGCCTTCCTTGCGGGCTGCTGCATCTTCCAGGAGCAGGACGGGGTCGATGCCTGCCCGCAAAGAGTCGGCGCTCTACAAGCTTGCTATGCATATCGTGCCTTCGGCTGCCAGGTCCGCTGCGCTGGGAGAACCTAGTGTGGTGCGTCAGGTTTTGGCATCCCTGCTACTGCTCACCTGACTCTGCCGTCCCTTGCAGCTCAGGCCTGCTTCCGCTGCAAGACAAGCTTCCCCTTGCCTGCAGATGCCTCACCTGCACCTTCAGCGGGTCCCACTCCGCCTCACGAAAAAATACTTACGCAGACTACCG
Source organism: Symbiodinium pilosum (assembly GCA_905231905.1). Taxonomy (NCBI): domain Eukaryota; class Dinophyceae; order Suessiales; family Symbiodiniaceae; genus Symbiodinium; species Symbiodinium pilosum. Next base: position 3,524 of record CAJNIZ010002515.1, read on the forward strand.
AGGGCCAGGCTTGGCTCTCCGGCCCCTCCGGCTGAGCCTTGCTGGTCATTCTGAGGCCTTATACTTGCTGCCTGCCCACACCCGTGCGAGGCAACCTCGGCATGCAAACTTTCTTGCGGCTGCCAACCTTGTGAGCTCCCTGCTCCCGGACCGAGCAAGAGCAACACCTTCAGGAGTGCTGACCTTGGAACGGGCACACGCCACTGCTGTCCCCTCTGCATTGCCATTGCTGCATGCCGAGCCCTGCGCATGACTGCGGGGGCTTTTGGGCTTCTGTGCTACGCAGTCTCTGAGCCGACTTGCTGCTACTGGGTCCTGTTTCAAGCTTTAGCTAGCTCGCGGGCTGCTTTGTGCTATTTTAATCTGACGTCTACGGATCGACATGCATTCCCGTTAACAGCACGCAATGATTCGCCCTTCCTGGACGTGACGTCCCCTGGAGCAGCAGTGCCTATGAGGTGCTCTTCAGCCCCAAGGGTCCTCACAGACGCTGCTCCGGGATCCTCCGCCCTGGAAGCCTTGGGGTTCATCGCCAGCGCCGGTTCTCGAACCTGAGAGTCGTGATTGGGTGGTCTTGGGGTGGGCCGGTCTGAGGACTTTCGCACGCTCACACAGAGCGCTGCCCTAAACCCATATAACCCTAAACCCTAAATCCTAAACCCTAAACCCTTATAATCCTAAGCCCTAGACCTTTTTTTTCCCTGAGAGCTGGGCTCGTGAGGCTCCGCGACGGGATGTGCGGCCGAAAGCTGTCGGAAGGAGTCGCGCCGTCCCCTGTTCTGAGGGTTGAGGGTTGAGGGTTTAGGGTTTAGGGTTTAGGGGTTTAAGGTTTAGAAATTTTGAATTTTAAATGGGCCCCTTTAAAGGGGTTACAGGGGGATATATGGGGTTTTTAGGGGATTAGAAATTTTGAGTTTCAGTACCGTTTAGGGTTTAGGTTTTAGGGTTTGGAGTCTAGGGTTTAGGGCTCAGGGTTCAGGATTTAGGGCTTAGGGTTTAGGGTTTGGAGTTCAGGATTTAGGGTTGAGAGTTTTCGGGTGTAAGGCTTTAGCGTTTAGTGTTAGGATTCAGAGTTTTAGGGTTTAGGGTTTGGCCTATAGGGTTTACGGTTTAGGGTTCAGGGTTTCAGGGCTTAGGCTGTAGGGTTCAGGGTTTGGAGTTCAGGGCTGCGGTGAGAGAAGGAAGGAATGAAAAAATGTGGAAATTACTCAAGTAATAAGGGTTGTATAGCCCAATACTTGTGGTTTCCGTTTCATATTCCACTTTCTTTTCCGTTTGATTCTCCAAAACTATGAAGGTTTTCCTGTACACGGCCTCCGAGTATCTCCCTTAATAACCCCTATAACACTCCCCTATGTACTGCTCTACATGACCCTAATACCCTAAACCCTAAAACCCTAAACCCCAACACCCTAGAATCCCAAACCCTCTTGAAGAAGCTATATATCCCTAGGAAACCCTCTATACACCATCCCTAGGAAGCAAGCCTGGTTCCAGCTCGACTTTGCTCCTCCGGAACCTCAGACGTTTTAGGGTTTTGACGGTTTATGGTTTAGGGGTTTAGGGTTTAGGGTTTAGGGTGTAGGGTGTGTAGGGTATAGGGTTTAGGGATTTTGGGTTTAGGCTTTAAGATGCTTTAAGGTATAAGGCTATATGGGCTTAGGGTTTAGAACTGTATGTGGTTCTACAGGGATGATATGGGGTTTGGGGTTTTAGCGCTTAGGGTGTAGGGTTTTGGGGGCTTAGGTCTCAAGGTTTAAGGCTGGGCAGAATACACGGTTTAGGGTTTAGGGTTCAGGGTTCAGGGTTTAGCCTGTGCAAACTGTACGAGGTCCAAGTCGGGAGTTCGATGGAGTTTCCTTGAGCACGGTTTTGCCCGGCTTCAAATTTCAACTTTGACCTATGCAATCAATAGTTTCCCTGGATTTTCAGGGTTAAGGGCTTTGGGGAGCAAGCACCCGGGTAATTTGAAATGACTTCAGAACCTGAAATCAATCCAATTTGCGCTAAACCCTAAGCCCCAAACTGGACTGTTTTCTAAATTTGGGGGCTGAAATTGGGTGAGGTAGCGATAAGTTGCCGACCCTGAACCCTAAGCTCTAAACCCTGAAGCCTAAGCAATAAAACCTAAAACCCTAAAACGAACAAAACACGCCCCTTCCCCAAAAAAACTAAACATGACCCCGGTATAGGACCGCTCTAAAACGATTTTAGCCTAAACCCTAAACCATGTCAGTTTGGGGAAGGGTAGCTTTCAGGCGTGGCTCGATAACAACTAAAGATTAAAGCCAGGTGCTTCGGGTGTGGGATTTAAGGTTTAGGGTTTAGAATTGAGGGTTTAAGTTTTATGGTTTCGGGCTTACGTGCCAGCTGCACCAGGTGCGAGAGGGTGCGAGAAGGACAATACTCCCAGGCGAGCCGGAGGTGGCAAACGAAATTCATGCAAACAAATGGTGGTTTCCCAAAATTAGGGGTACCTTTTTGGGGGTCCCAATAATAAGGACTATAGTATTTTGGAGTCTATATTGGGGTCTCCTATTTTGGGAAAGTACCAAATACTGTGGCGAAAAGCACGATTCGTGCTGCACGAAGTGTGTTGCCACGATGGGGCCTCCAAATGCCAATTCTCCGAATGCAGTCACATGCACGCCAAGGGCGAAGCGTGCATGAAGTAGCCAGGTCATGTAAAATTGGCAAGATGCCAGCATCTGCTAAGGCAGTGCAGACCAGTTGAAGAGGGAGTCTGTCCGGAGTTTGGAGCGACTCTTGAGCGGACCTATTTGGTAGTTTCCAAAAATAAGGGGACCCCCAATATAGACCCCCAAAATACTATAGTCCTTATTTATGGTTACCCCCAAAAGGGTACCCCTAATTGGGAGAAACCCCCCATTTCTTGTAGGGACCAAGGCTTCGGGCTGGGGAGCGGTGTTTAGGGTTTAGGGTATGGGGTTTTGGTTTAGGGTTTAGGGTTTAGGGTTTAGGGGTCAGGGTTTAGGGTATGGGGTTTTGGTTTGGAGTGTAGAGCGTAGGGGAGACTTTGAAAGTATTTCTCTGTCCTCTTGTGACCCCTATGCAAAGCTATATGCCCAAGTCAACCTTTTTCCTAACCAAGTTGCTACGTCCGCGTGACCCTCCAAGTAGCTTGAAGCCAATCAACGGAAATTGCAGGCTTCTGCCGGTATCCAAACATTTTCTGAAAAGCATAGGGGCCCTAGAGGGCTCACGATTATGTAAATAACTAAATGATAGAAACATTCTAAGTAGTCTGAGCATTAGGAGGACCCCCCCACCCTGTGATAGTGGTATAATCGGAATATAATAGGTCCTTATTATCCTGTATAGTCACCATTACAGGGTGGGGGGTCCTCCTATATAATCTATAGTCTAAACTCTAGTATCCCCTGAATATCCCTTATGGTAGTCCGCTATATAATCCACCACATAACCCCCTTAAAGGAGTTTAGATTATGGCTCACAAAGCCCTTATTATTACCCTATATATAGCAGTTTCCTTTTCATTTTCCAATTGGTTTTACATTTGATTCTCCATTATTGGGGATATAATATCCTTAAACCCTAAACCCTTAACCCTATAATCTCTACATAGAAACAACGAGATACTAGTTTTCAGGCTTCCCACTTGAACCGACTGCAGCTTCTAGCCTCCCACGGTAAGAACCAGGGTTTAGGAAAGTTTAGGGTTTAGGGTTTAGGGTTTAGGGTTTCAGGGTTTAGGGTAGGGTTTTAGGGTTTAGGTTTAGGGCAACCTCTACTAGTCTTCAAAAACAAGGGCCGTGTGGCATCTCGAAAGATGCCTGAAGCAGCACATCACAAAAAAGCAAAGCCCCAAACCCTGCAACCTAAATCCTGAACCCTGAAGTCCCAAACCCTACGCCCTAAAACCCGAAACACGATATCGCTAAACCTTTATTCGTTAAAGCCAAGTCTTTTCCTTACTCCTTACCCTTAAAACAGAAGGTGGTCACAAGTTGAAGCCCGAAGCGGATGGGAGCTTGATAGTGTTTAGGCTTCTGGTTAGGGGGTTAGGGATTTGGTGGCTTAGGGTTTAGGGGTGTAGGAGCTTAGGGTTTAGGCTGTAGGCTTCAAAGATTTCTGGCTTAGGGGTTTAAGGCTCAGCGATTAAGAGTTGGATGTCAGGCTTTGGGGCTTAGAATTTACGATTTAGGCTTTAGGGTGTAAGCCCTTGAAGGAGTTTTAGACTAGAGCTCATTTGCCAAGTTGCGCTGTCAGTCACTAGCCATCTTGCACAACACATAAGGGAGCTGCTCCAAAGTGTGTGGGAAGGGCTTTAAGATGTGGAGTTTACTTGGAGGTCCGTTGTACTTATAACCTACTTAGTAACTGTAGTTACAATCCAATTATATACAGGGTAACTGTAGTTATGGGACTTATATTGAGGTTATAACTACTGTTACTAAGTAGGTTATAAATACTACGGACCTCCAAGTAGGGCTAAGGTAACTCCAAACCCTAAATCCCCTAAGCACTGCACCTTTCCCACACTAAACCCTTGGCAACTTGAACCTTCAAACCCCTAAACCCTGGGTTTAGGGTTTGGGGTTTAGGGTATAGGGCTTTCCCACCCTAAGCCAGAAGCCCCCCCAACTCCTAAACCTTCTACTTGTTGATTTCTTTTCGCGGTTTCGGTTAGGATTTAAGGGATCTGACAGCAAAAGATCCTACTTGGAAGGACGCGGACCATGATACATACACAGTACAGGGTTTTGGGTTTCGGGGTCTTAGGGTTTTGGAGTTTAGGCTGTAAGGTGTCAATCCCTATGCCCGTAGCACCCATAGAATGGTTATTCCAAGTTGGGAAAAATAGTTTTGAAAGCTTAAGCCCCTAAACCCTAAACCCTAAACCCCTAAACCCTGAACCCCTAAACCCCTAAACCCTAAACCCCTAAACGCTAAAGGGTCAAGGGCTTAGGGTTTGCCCTCACCCAAGCAAACATGGAACCTGAAAAAGCATCCTTCGTAGACCATGCACTTGCGGGAGTGGAAAACCACAAATGGATGCTCTTCATCTTGACCCATCACCTTAGCCCTAACCCCAAACCCTTGATCCTGACACTTATCCCTTCACAATCTAGACCCGCGCCAAATACCCTTACAGTGGACCACTCTACAATGTAGACCCTAAACCCGACACCCCTGCAGTACGACTGCATAATCTGGATCCTACACCTCCTACCCTATACACTGCACACTAAACGCTATACCCTCTATAGTACTACTGAGGTCAATCCCCCACCCAGTAATGGGTACCACAAGGGACTATTTAGGTATGTTAGGGCCCTATTCATTCCATATTAAGGAGCTATTACTATAGGGGGCGTTGACCTTAAGTACTACTCCATGATCTGAGCCAGGGGCTATGCCGAGCTCTTTTGGAGCCCTGGCCCAGAGCTTCAAGTTCAGGGTTTAGGGCTGTAGAGGTTTGAGTTAGGGCTTCATTGAGTTTTCGGGGGCTTTGGGGCTTAGGGGTTTTGGATATAGGTCCTACGTGAGGGTTGTAAAAGATCCATTCCTGAACCCTAAATCCTGTAGTACATGTCCCTGCAACCCTTCAAGAGGACCTGGACATGAAATTGTTTTGATTTTCTTTTCCATGGAGAGCCGGCGTAAACCCGCCTAAACCGAAGCCCTTAGACCATAACCCTAAACCCTAAATTGTGATTTCCATCTTATTGTGCATTCCTTCATTCCCTGCTAACCGAGGTAAACAAACTGAAGCGTTACATACGGCGCGGCCCTTGCGGTTTTCGAGTCGCTGCACGCGGTTAAGGTTTACGAGGTTTAAGCGTTTAGGGTTCAGGGTGCAAGGTCCATGTAGGTGATCGCGCGCTCTATTTCGGGGGGTTATCAAGAGGACTACTATATATTGGGTACTGCCCCCCCTCAGGAACAGCTGGATAATAAATATATTATGGATATATATATAGCCCTTAATAGGACCCCTAATATAGACTGTTCCGGGAGGGCGGGCAGTACTGAAACTATATACAAGGATCCACTCCGTCATTCTTTGCCAGCTAGAGGTAAGTACAAAGCTGTGAGACAGCAGATGGTGAATTTGCCCTCGGTGTCCCCAGAGAAGGCTTCAAAGTGCCCAACCCCTAAACCCCAAACCCTACAGTAAATCTCTTTGAGAGACCCTAAACCCTAAATAGTAGTTTCCATTTTCTTTTCCATTATCCCAATATAACCCCTATATTCCCTATATCTACTTAAGCGGGACTATTGACTTTAGACCCTTTGAGAGGTCGGGTTCTCAGGGTTTAGGGTCTGGGTTGCAGAGTTCAGCTTCTGGGTTGAGGGGCCCACCTTCCGCAACCCCCAAACCCTATAAGTTTAGTCATTTCCCCGTACAACAACAGATACCAGGGTTCTAGCGTTTAGGGCTTAGGGCTTAGGGAGTTACCACAATAAATCCTAGGAGATATAAGAGCCCCATACTAAAGCCCCTTTAAGCACAGTGACCGTAAGGGGGAATGATCCAACCTATAAGATACTGAGATCCGTTTCAGGGACTCCCACACCAAAACAAGACAGGAACAGTAATTTGAAGCCCTAAACCCTAAATCCTTAAACCCTGCATCCCTACGGCCCTTTTCAAGAGGGACCCCTACTTTATCGGAAACTCTGAGACAAAAAGCACAGAACAAGTCTGAGGCAGCAGCTCTGTGACGATTTCGCCATTCACCTCAGGTATGGATTTCATTTGTAGTCGAATTCAATAGGATTGGGGTTTAGGGCTTGGGGATCTAAGCCCAAAGCACTAAGCCGCAGGGTGTGTGGCGCATCTTGGCGTGCCTCTTATAAAACCCGTATACAACCCCATAGAAGATCAGGGCATGCACCTAGGGGTACAGACCCTTACTTGAGTAAGATCACTTGCCTGGGTTGGCGCCTAAAACCCTTTGAAAAATATTAGTATATAACGTCCCTTATTAAAGCCATTAGGGAAAACATTAAATATCCCAGGGGCCTACCCAGTTGCATGAGAACCGAAGGAAAGATGGCAGGGTTCTGAGAAGTGGCGAGCCGATACATACTGGCTACTCAGGGCTTTGTAGGATTTAGGGTTTCGTAGGATTATTGGTTGGCCTTTAGAGGCCTTAGGAAAATATTACTATAGATGGGTCCCTATAAAACCAATAAGGGAAAATATTTAATGAACCCAAAGGCCTACCCAGGATTTTGAGTTTGTGGGACTAACCACCTTTGAAAGTCTCGTCACGGAAACAACGTGACTACAGGATGTGTGATTGCGGCACAGTTTGCTCTCAACTTTCGGGGTCCTGCAATGGTTTCATCCCATGATGCCTAATTTGCGGATTGTCAGGTTTCCCTACGCTTTAGGGTTTAGGGTTTAGGGTTTAGGGTCTTCCATGTTCCTCATGGCAATGCCCGTGGCCCCTTTCGTATCAGCGAGCCTAAGACCACAACTCCACAAAATGAACCCTGCCTCAAAACAGTTTTACCACCAGGGCCCTATATCTATATGAAAGTTTCGGAAAATATTTCCACAACATCCTTCAGAGGTACACTGATAATCTCCTTATACCCTCGCGCATCCCTCACCTCAGGCCCTCTATGTTGAGAAACCACCATATGGGATTGCATGCTAGTCTGGTAGATGGAAAGCACCAAAACCATCTCCTCGTAAGCCTTGCGCGCTAGCAACACGATTTGGAATTTCGGATTTAGGGTTTAGGATTGGGGTATCGGGATGGGGGTTTAGGGTTTAGGGTTTAGGATTTAGGGTTTAGGATTGGGGTATTGGGATGGGGGTTTAGGGTTTAGGATTTAGGGTTTAGGATTGGGGTATTGGGATGGGGTTTTAGGGTTTAGGATTTAGGGTTTAGGATTGGGGTATTGGGATGGGGGTTTAGGGTTTAGGATTTAGGGTTTAGGGCTGTTGGTGCTGTGCCCAGAAATACAACCTTCACACTTCTGCGCAATCATTTCTTACGTGCAACCTCATTTGCACCTCCCAGCACAATTCTGAAAACAAACCTCCCCAAAACTCTAAACCAGTAACTTGAAACTGCAACCTGTTGACCATCAAACCTTTCCGTCGGCCCCTTACAGGCCACCCACGGCTGAGCCCACGGCAGTCATATGAACACGCCCGAAAGCAAGACCTCCCTTGCTCAGCTACAGGGCCCTATTCAAACAGGAAGCATGTGTTTTAGCTCTCGGGTTGACGGCTTGCTTGGGGACTTCGGAAGGTCGTGAGCGCATTATTTTGGGCATACTTTATCTGTTTATACCTAAACCCTGAACCCTAAGCTATGTAAACCCTGAACCCTGGAGCTTGACATTGCAACTTTGTATTTCTAAGACCGCCAACCCTAAACCCTTGAAGCCTTCCGAGTTCAGGGTTGGGGGTTTTGGTTTTGGGGTTTGGGTTTGGGTCTTGGGGTTTGGATGTTTATGGTTGGGGCTGGGATTTAAATTTTTGTAAGGGCTTAGAGTTTTCGCCTTACGGGCGCATGGTTTTCGAAGCATGGTATTCCTGGGCCAAGATATGCAAATTCGGGCAGCAAGGGACGCGCAGGTTGACTTGTGTCCACAAAAGCACATGGGGCTGCAGGGGCTTCCACAAAACCAGAGGTGTTTAGAGTTTGGGCTTACGGCTTCCCCAGCCTACTAGACTCCCTATGGCACTTTTCTCACAAATGGCCCCTTAATTTTTGGCACACATCTATTTCTTAAGGTTTGACTAACTCTGATCTTGGGGATTTGTACAGGGGCAAACAGGAAATCCCCGCACTCTCTTTGAATAAAAGGACTGCATAAACTATTCTCTGAAAACGCACAGCAATCCTGGACATGAACAAGCTCACCTCTGCCGCTAAATTCAACCTCGCAGTCTTCAACCCCCTAATTTCTCCATAGGGTTTAGGGTTCTTTAGGGTTTGGGGTTTGGGGTTTAGGGTGCTGTTTCAGCCATTGGGGAAATATTGGGGCTAGATTAAGGATAATGGAAAAGAAAATGGAAGCTACTTCAGTATATTGGGGTTCTGTAGGGGTAAGGGAAATTATTGCTGGCACATCTTGTTTAGAGTTTGGGGTCAATAGGGCTTAGTACCTCTTAGTAAGCAAACTCGCCCCTGTGAGCCATGTAATGACCCCTTTTATTGGACAACCCTGGCTCTCCAAGTAGGCCCTGGACGCGATTGTAGCTTTATGAGGTTTGGCGCATTTAGGGTTTGTGGGTTTAGGAGCTTAGGGTTTAGGGGTTTAGGGCGAAAAGAAACTGCCAGAAGCCAGACGCAACTAGCTTTTTCAAACTTATGGGCTTAGCACACGGTGGCAAAGAAGATCTAAGCAGGCTCTGGTCAACGCTGCTCTCACTTACAAGCTAAGAGGATTTGGGCGATTCAGGGGTTTGGGAGTCAAGCATGGCATAAGCAACTAGATCACGCTTTGGATGCAAGTTCTACTGTCGGTACACATTCATCATACTGCCGATATACATTCAGTACGAAGCGGTTGCAGTCCGAAATGTTTCAGGCTCCTACTTGCAGGGTCAGCGGGACTCAGTAAGTAGGTTAATAACCCTTATAACCCATATAGTAACCCAACTTATCCCCCTTATTAACCCACTTGTTAAATCCCCCTGACTCTCCAAGTACAGGAAGTACCCCCAACTCGAGCGGCGCGAGCGTATGGATGTGACTCTAGATGCCATTAAGCGCAAAGAATGTGGGGTGCACATCTCAGCATTGGATCTGATGAGGCTGCAATTAACATAGCAGTGGAATACTCGGGTCTTAGGTTTAGGCTTTGGGGTGCAAGATCTCTTCCATCCAAACGTGCTCCCCATTTGGGAGCCGGGAGTCATTGTAGCCTACTTAGTAACTGTAGTCCGACCCCTAGTATGGCATATTCCGTCTATAAGACTTTCTTCACTGAGCTGCATATCTAATATTCAGGGTCGGGAGTGTATGGAATTTGAGTAGGTTGAAGCTGCCAACCCCAAACCCTCAACTCTAAACAGTTACAGCTACCATGGGCCTCGGATCGCAAACCCTGAACTCTAGACCCGAAACGCTAAACCCTGAGCAAGAAACCGTACTGTAAACCTTCTCTAAACCCTGAACCCTAAACCCTAAACCCTAAACCCTAAACCCCCCACCCACCTCATTGAAGGAGGCCTCAGCAATAGTCTGAGCTAGGAAGGGAGAAGCCCGACTACCGCAACAACCAGCAAGAAATCCTAGATCCTAAGCCGCCTAAACTCGATGTATCCCTATAACCAACCCCTAGGTCCAATCCATGTTCCATTTGCTTGTCAATTTCGTTTCCAATTTTCCTAGAGTTAGGCCCTAAACTCTAAATCCTAGACCCCAAGCCCTCAACCCTTAACCCGAAATCCCAAGCCCTAAACCTTAACTCCTGAACCCTAAATCCCAAGCCCTAAACCCTAAACCCTGAACCCTAAATCCCAAACCCTAAACCCTAAGTCCTAGACTCTACGAGGAGGAATCGCCTCAAAGGTTGCCCCATAGTCAACTGCCAGCATGAAGCCTGCATAATCAACTTGGGATGTTACAGGGTTTAGGGTTTGGGGCTTGGGGTTTGGGGTTTGGGGCGGGGTTTAGGGTTTAGGGCTTGGGGTTTAAGGTTTAGGGTTTAGGGCTCAGGGTTTGAGGTTATATGGCAGTTCGAGGTTTGAGCTTAAGGACTGGAAAAATCAACTGAGTTGTGTTTTGGCACAGCTGTTCCACCCGTTTTCCCGTAATCATAACTCGGCCTCTGCTGCTTGTTGGAACTCTTGTAGAAACGTTTCCTTACAAGCCTTTTGCAAGGCTGCAGCTGGTAAGTCTCCCATTCTTTCCTGTCTGGCCCTGAAGGTTGCGCCACTTCCTGAAAATCTCCCCAGCCTGTTGCGATCTGACATGCGTGGCGATTGGCGCATAGATCAGAAGCGTCTGAGAAGGGAATTCTCGAAAGCGTACTTCGATGAATTGCAGAGACTCGCTCCGGGCTTTGCTGAAGGAGGGGTTCAGGGTCTAGGATACAGGGTTATATAGGGTTTATGTTGGGGTTATATTGGGGTCACATAGGGTTTATATTGGGGTTATATTGGGGTTATATAGGGTTTATAATGGGGTTATGTTGGGGTTTGGGGCCTAGGGCTTTGTGTTGCTTGCACGCTCTCTAAGACACTAAGAACGAAGCACCAAAAGGATTCTGATTTGTCTTGGCGATTTACCGTCGCACCGAAGGACAAAACTACAAGTGCTCCAAGCAATATCCCTAGGAGCCCACATACTTTCTGGAATACGAGCTTTAGGGTTTAGGGTTTGCGGACTAAGGGTCTCCAGGTGTACACTCGGAGAAGGCTGTACCCGAATACCAAAACCCAACACAGCGCTATAACATCTTCAGAAAACTCACACAACCACGCGGCATATACACAACACCCAGAAAGCCCTATATACGAATTTCGCAAAATACCCGCTATAGAACTGTTAAGAAGGACCCCACAACCAATCCCCTCATAATCCGTTTAAGGGACCCTATTTAACACACTCCCATATGAGCTGTACAAAAACCTTAGATCAACCCTCCAACCCTAAACCCTAAAGCGCAGGAAGGTAGACGCCTGTACAAACCTTGACTTTGAGGCTCAGGGCCGATATCTTACTGGTAATTGCACTTATAAACACCATGTAGGGTTTGCGATTTAGGGTTCAGGGCTTAGGGTTAAGGATTCAGAGAATCCTAAACCCTGAAGCCTATAAAGTGCAACTGCCATAGTAAGCCCCTATAAACCCCCATAGTAGTAACCCTAAACCCTAAACCCTAGACCCTAACAGTAACCCTAAACTTTACTTGGCCCATTCGTCCAAGGCTCCGCCAGAAGGGCTTAGCAGGCAGTCGACGAGCTCCACGAAGTCGCGCTGGGAAGGGTTTAGGGTTGAGGGTTTTAGGGTGTTAGGGTTTTAGGGTTTTAGGGTTTTAGGGTTTAGGGTTTAGGGTTTTAGGGTTTAGGGTCTTAGGGTTTCGGGTTTTAGGGTTTCAGGGTTTAGGGTTTAGGGTTTGGGGTTTAGGGTTGTAGGGTTCAGGATTGGGGGTTTAAGGGTTTAAGGGTATATGATGTTCAAAATAGGTACTGGGGATGTATAGACACACAACTACGAACTTTTCCGTGTGTTTGTATGTGTAGTACGAGTTTAGGGTTGAGGCTTTCGGCTGTAGGCTTTGACTTTTTAGCCTTTTGGGCTTTAGGGTTGAGGATTGATGGTTACTCACGCCATGGGCCTTGGGGTTAAGGGCCTTGGGTTGCTAACTGGAAGTGGAAATCGACAAGTAAATTGTGTTTAAGGTTTAGGACTTCGGGTTTAGGGCTTAGGGTTTAGGGTCTAGGGTTTAGGATTGGGATTACATTGGGGAATATAGGGATCACTATTTCCCATTTAGTGAATGGACGTGGGTTCCTTATGAGGGAAGACATTAGGGACTTTACTAAACTACCAAACACACCAATACGTCTACCACCCGTCATAGTCCCCTGGTGAGCCTAAGAATGACAACAGCTCACATGGCCATATCTACCATCTGTGTAATTACACCCCATATTCCTAAACACAATATTATGTATTTATAGTATAGCGTATATAGTAAATCCCATATTGTATACCTGGTATGATCAATATAACTCTGTATAGTTCAGCAACATGAGTAACACCAGCCTAGCAGGAGACGGATTTCAGGGTCCACATTTGTACCGGAGCTTTAGATGGGGCTCACAAAAAACCCGAACCCTATCATGGAACCTGGAAAAATATCCTTAGTAGACCAGTGTGCTTTTTAGAAGGGTTCGGTAGGGTTCCATCTTAGCTTGCGGAGGCTAGCCCCTACAAAAACCCTATACGGCCCTAAAATCTCTATGCCTTCCCAACTACTTCCCTGGAGGTTAGTTGTTCCATGTTAGTTTGGCAGAGGGTAAACTGTGCGACTCGGGGTTGGGGTTTGGCCGTCTGGGAGCAAAGTTTGGAAATGTAGGTTTTGGGGGTTTAGGGTTTAGGGTGTTGGGGTTAGGGTTTAGGGCCATGTACAGTTAAGTTTGAGGTTTAAGGTTTAGGGTTTAGCATAAAGAGTTACCGGGCTTGGGGTACAGGGCTTGGGCGGGGAAACGGGTTATGCTGGAATGTCTATATACACATGTGAATATGTAGCTGACACTTGAACATGGGACTTCAAATTAGAAAGCAGGGTTGCACTCTACGACTGAATCAGATCATTATTGGAACAGGCTTGGAAGACGACGTTGGCTTGACGCAAGGTCTAGGCAAGCCAGTTCTCAACAGACTTGTACGAGCCAACAAACTCGCCCTATGGCACCAGGACTCCCTGAACTGAAGAGACAGCCAAAGATCAATGTCCTAAATCCCGTGCAACGATGAATGAAGCACAACCCGGTAATAGGGAGTACGCTACTGATACGGATCCTTGGGCCTGGGTTCTGAAAAGAGCAAAAGGGCTTGTCAAAGAGGGCTCTGCATTGCGCGTCCGACGTGAAGGCCGTGAAAGCATCTTACCTGAAGAAAAACACCTTAGATATTAGGCCCCTAACACACCCTATATACCGCATGCCTCGACATAATCTTTGACGTCCCTGTCTCATCCTTATGCCCATATAAGATATAACCCCCAAACTTCCTAACCCGAGCTCATCGACTCTAACGAGCTCTAAACAAACCCATAGTGCGACTTACCACTATATGGATATTCGAAGAATTAAGGTCCTGTTTTGGTACCCCTGGATACTAGCTAGTTGCCGTAATAAGATCTATAACCAACAGGGGCCCATACTTTTGAGAATGACCCATATGGTGTTGATTTTCCATCGGTAAGGGGACCCTTTGTAGACCCCAAAATACTGGATGCCTCCTTCCTCCTCATTCTGTGAACCTCAAATAGTTAGGGTTTAGGGTTTAGGGAGTAGTCCTCATCTTGCGAAGCTTTATCCCTAAACCCTACACCCTGAATGGGAGTGCACAACGGGGTTCCTGGGCTCTTTAGCTCCCCTTACTATCTTGGCTCCTTAGCTCCCCCCCAAAAATATGGGTGAATAAGAACAATGGTACACAAGAATGCGACGTGTCTCCCAATCTGTCCTGCTAACTTAGAGTTATAGGGTTTAGGGCTTAGGGTTTCCTGCTAACCTAGAGTTATAGGGTTTAGGGTTTAGGGCTCAAAACTCAAATCCTAAAGCCTTAAACCCAAACCC
>CAJNIZ010002516.1:0-22580 GCA_905231905.1 Symbiodinium pilosum
TACCGGCTCAGGGGGTCGGCGGCACTGGCGGTAGCCATTAAATAAACTTCCTGGATAGAAAGATGTGCCAGAACGGCAGTCCGAGCCCAATGTAGGTACGGGTGCATCTGTTATGTCTTGTGCAAGGAAGGCTTCATGTTGTGAAAGGAGGATGTTCGGTGTGAATATGACCTAAGACGGCCTCTTAGCCAAAGCTTTCTGAAGTATGCTGATCCTCTGCATCACCTTTTTGAAACGAAAATAAGTTGAGCTCAGAAGGCGACATCCCAAGTACAACCCAAGAATACGAAGTTGAAGGCATCTGGCGCTGGACGCTCAAACTCCATTATAATCATTGAGGAAGCCGCTGGAATAATTACAAGCACTCATTATGGGTTATATATAGGGGTATATAGGGGTTATGTGGATTATATGGGGTTTATACAGGGATAGTGGAAAAGAAAATGGGAAATTATCATTATGTATTCCTTCGCAATACAGCTGGACCACAAAATGCCCAAAAGCGTACAGCGAGACCTCTCAGCCAGTAAGTTCCACATGGGTGGCTGTACCAAAACAGACGGCCCAAATCTACATCCCGAATATGAGATAATCTTTACTAAATTCTGGGAAGCCTCAGAAAGCGGCCCCACATTTATGGGAAGCCTCATTACTAGTTATAAGCACCTATAATCCCAGTTTCCATTCTATGTTCAATTCTGTTTTCCATATGGTTCTCCACTATTGGGGCCCCTGATTTTGACAAACCCCCACATATCCCCATAGATCCTTGTATAACCCTATATAACCTGCGGGAATGCAGGCCTTTCTCCCCAGTCCCCCCAGATTCCTGGACGCGTCGACGAGCTCCTGCTGCAGAGGCTCTGCCAAGGACTTCCAGCTTCTGTTTAACTGAATTATATTACCCTAAGGGTCCAAGTACCCAATAATCATATACTTACCCAAAACCTGTACTATAATTACTATTCCCCAAATCCCAAGTACCTAATTATTGGGTACATGGACCCTCTGGGTTATGGATCCTACGGTGATTTGGGATGATTTGGGTTAATTAAGATCCCAGTATGTTTTCAAGCGGATGAATTCATGAAGGGGGTGGGGGACTCGTGAGCATGGGTGCTCCGCGGGCATGCAATACAGATGCCGATGCAGGTGGTAAGGGATTCTCGAACATCTGTGGTGGGGTCATTATTTACAGGGTTTAGGGTTTAGGGTTTAGGGTTTAGGGTGGTCATTATTTAAACGGATAATTTGAGAACCTATATCATTGAAGGATGCCTTTCAGAAAAACACAGCACGTGCTGCGGCGCAGGTCCTGCGCCATCAACCAACGGTTGGAGGGATTGGGAAGCATATCTGGCATTGGGGGCTTCCAGTTCAGGGCTGGACCCTAAATCCGGGTGCTTATGGAGTGGGGGACTGGAGCCCTGTAACCATACCTGCAAAATGCCCGTTCTAAGCGGCACATGTGATACAAGATCTGCTCCATCCGCCACAGTACCCGGCACGCCACGAGCGGATAGAAAAGAAGATTCATACGGAGACATATGGCGTGAGGCCAAGGGTTTTCGCAGCCCTAAACCTAAACCCCAAGGCTCTTTTTTTGTTGGGAAATGACAACTCCTTCACTCCCCAAGACCAGATCTGAAAAGGGCCCTTGGCAAACTAATGTGACTAATGCTCCTTCAAGAGCCGCTTCATAATCCCCTTGCGGCCTCAGAACCCGAAAGCATTAATCCTTTACACTACCCAAGGACCCCCTCCATTTGAGATACTGCTGCAAGGATACGGTAGGGGACTTTGGGATGGGGGCAGTATCCACATAAAGCTCCTGGATGATCCACGGGTTGTATCCATGCTAAGAGGGACAAATGTCTCGCGACGGAGAAAAACCTATGCATCCCTGTACATCCGAACCCTAAACCCGAAACCCTAAGCCCTAAACCCTAAACCCTCACGAAACCACGCTCTCCTGTCCGGCCAAGCGCCCAGCCGAAGCAGCGGCTAAGGGCGCAGCTTGACCCAGCAGCCTTTTTCAGGGCTTATAAGGTTTAGGGAATAGGGCTCAGAGTTTAGGATTGCTAGGGCTTAGGGCTTATAAGGCTTAGGGTGTAGGGTTTAGGGCTTACAAGGTTTAAAATAACGGTTATAGGGGTCCCTTTAGCAAAGGTATAGGGCTTAGGGCTTAAGGGCTGAAAAGAACTTAGCCACGCAGGCATTGGATTTAGAAGCTTTTAGGGTTCGAAGAACCAAAAGAATCTTGAATTCAAATCCTGAGCTTTCGCAGCAAGGTCCTGCTTTTTGTAGCCTTGCTGAGTTCCGCTTCATGGTGGTAGTGTCTAGGGATTTGGGATAGGGCTTGGGTGATGATTATTATAGACGACGATTCACAGAACCTTTTCTGAAGACTGCCAGCGGGCGAGGGCCCCAAAGCATGACATCTCGAAATCGATACGTTCTGTTTTGAGTTCTGGGAACCCTAAACCCTAAACCCTAAAGCCCTAAAACCCCATGGATGTCTGTGGATTTTGCCCTTCCAGGAAACCTGAGAGGAGCAGCAGCAGCGGTAGCGGTGGTGGTGGCACTGCGGGTTTGTTTGAAGGCGTCCTTTGAGATTAGGGCTGCAAAGCTTTTAGGGCTGCAAAGCTTTTTGTCAGGTTGAATCGTTAATGCCTTGCACATGCTTTGTTACTTCAAGTAGTAGCCTCAAAGACGCACTCAAAAACAATTGCGATAGATATCAGTAGTACCAGTTACGACAACCCATATCATGGCCTATCCCATTCCATTAGATCCCTAAAGGAGCTAGTATCCCCCTTCATAACCCCCAAAGTAGTCCCCTATGTACCCCTCTATATAACCCCCTTTAAGGCGCTTAAACTCATACAATCCTATAGAACCCCCCCCCCCCAACACCCTTGTAGCTCAGAGGGGGCCAGGGCCCCGGAGCCTTGGGGCATCCAGGTCACGCAGGAGCTGCAGACCTCAGCCAAATGAGTAGGGTTTAGGGATTAGGGTTTAGGGGATTATTTCTTATAGAAAGAACTATACCCCAAAAGGTAGAGATAATCTTACTCTATATTGGGTACCAGAATATCCCAAAATGAAGCACTACTCAAATGAAGACGCATTGAAATCTAGGCCGGTATAGGAAACAGGGCTTAGGGTTAGGGTGGCTGGTATAGAAAACGGTGTTTAGGGTTTAGGGTGGCTGGTATAGAAGATAGGATATAGGGTGGCTGGTATAGAAAACGGGGTTTAAGGTGTAGGGTGGCTGGCATAGAAGACAGGGTCCCTTGTGAAAAGGAAACATCTGGGTTATCTTAGGTTTAGGGCACGGAGTTCCTTTTCCGAAAACGTATGCTACCTTGGTTGAGGAAATGGGCAAACAAAATAATCCGCCTGTTTTCACATTTAGGGTTTGGGGTTTGGGCCCAAGCCCCTTTTCAGGTTGATCGAGGAGATACATCAGGTTCAGGCTTCAGGGCTAAAAGTTTCCACAACTTCGGAGTCAATTTTGAGAGAGTCTCACAACAAGGCCACAGGGACGCCACGTTGTGGAAATACCCACATGTCCATCACACCCAAACCCTAAACGGTAAATCCCAAATGAAGTCGTAGGTTCTATGCCAGGTAGGTACATTGCGGACACTAGTGGTATTCGAAATACCAATTGTAAGCACAAGGGAGCGACAGGAGATTACCCGGTGAAAACTTTGCCTGTACCCGTAACCCTACCTGGGTTAACCCTCAATCCTGCAGCCTGCCTCTGCACGCCCTTCCTCACTTTCAACCGGGTCCAAGGCACAAGAAGCAGGTTGCTGCTTTTTGTCACCCCTTCGCACACTGTCGTGAAAAAGTAAGGGTTAAGGACTTAGGGTTGCAGGAAGAGATCTCCCTGTGATGACATTGGAATACATCTGGATGTTCCTTTCCTGAGATAGACGTCAAAGTGCCAGTACTTTGGCCTTGACAGTGCTGAGGGGATTCAGGTAACTCTATCCTCCATGCGACCAGGCCAGAAGCATGATCCCCTCCAACTGATCATCAACCCTTTCCCACCCCCGCCCCGTAACGAAAAACCTCTCCCACAGCATACAATCATGTACTCCGCAAATACTTATTCATCATTTGGGGGGGTAATGGGGCAGGGGGGAAGCTAGGAGAAGGGGATTAGCTGCCACCGCTGTGAAGCGGTGACGTGTGGAGTTTGTCACACATGTAGAAACATGTAGACTTAGTACTGTATCAGCATCCCCTTGTCCACTTTGCAAAGTGTCTACTCCAACACTTCATTCCAACTCTCCAGGCACTAAACCCTCAATCCTAACCCCGAATTCTCCACGACAAACTGCAGCCATGGTGCAGGTTATTAGCTGCGCTGGAGAGACGTCAGTCGCGGCGGCTATCTTCGGAGCAACTATGTCAAAATGAGGGTTTCCCTGCTTACCCCTCGAAAAGCGCCAGTCCAGGTTCCAAAACCTACAAACAACAGAAACATAGAGAACATTCAAGTTCTCGATGAAACTATGTTTATCTTCTTCCAGCTGGAAACTGCAGCGGATCCAAAATCTGAGTCCTCAGCGTTGGAGCCCTGACTATCTTGCTGAAACTTTCTTCTGGATGCTACAGGCATCAACTAGAGGTGCTCTAAACATAAGCTTGGACAGGCTCAGCAGAGATTTTGGTCGCTTGCCCGATTGAATGTGGTTTCACGCGGCTCTCCTCGATCACGTCCTCTCGCATGCCAAACGTACATGGCATCCTGAAATTAGATCTATGTGTACATTTATAATGATGCTATGTTGGGGTTATATAGCGATAATACCCCAATATTGGAGAATCACATGGAAAAGAAATGGAAAATGAAAGGAAAACTGTGATTATTATGGGGACCCCAATATAGACCCTAATATACTACAGTCCTTATTATTGGGGCCCCCCAACAAGGTATCCCTACTTTTGGGAAACCCCGAAAACCCTAAATCCTCAACCCTAAACCCTAAACCCCTAAACCCTAAGTCCCTAAACCCTAAACCCTCTTCCCTTAAGAACTCCAAGCTCCTCCGCCGAGTTCCTCAACCCTGAACACTGCCACGCCCTTCGCACGTAAAACGATGGCAACATAGGGTTTAGGGGTTAGGGTCATACCAACCTGCCCCCCGAGATACATAAATAGATACATATAGGGCACTATGTGGGGGTTGGGGTTACATAGAGATGATGGACAAGAAAATGGAAGCTACTATTTTGGGTCTAGGCTTTAGGGTTCTGGACCCCAAAAGTAGGTAAAATAATAGCCTTTATGGCTGTTATTTTGGGTTAGGGCTATTATTTTACATGCTTTTGGGGTTTAGGTAGTCCCCTGAAATTTTGAATTCCTACTCCCAGTGTTACCCCAACCCAATCCCTAAACCCGAAAATTCTAAACTGAACCTCCCAAAATCGCCTGCCGCTGCAGTCGCTCCAGCAGAGAAGGCAGGCCTCGATCCTCCGAAGCTTTATATAGGGGTTACATCGGGATAATGGAAAAATGGAAGCTACGTGAGGGTTTAGGCTTTAGGGTTCTGGACCCCAAAAGTAGGTAACATAATTCAACGTTGAGTTTAGGTTTGTTTATGAGGTTTGGGGCTTTGGGTTTTGGGTTTGGGCATTTGGACTTAGGGTTTGGGACTTTAGGCTTTGGTCTTGGCCTTTGGGCGTAGCCTTTTTGCTGAGGATTAGGGGCTTTGGGCTTGGGATTTGGGACTTTAGATTCAGAGTTTGGGGCTTTGGGTTTGGGGTTTGGAGCGTTGGGTTTGGGGCTTTGGGCTTAGGAGGGGTTCTCAATGCAGAGGCCGTGTAGTTTGAGAGACATTTTGGGAATACGCATGGCAAGTGTAAGGGTCCTCGCTAAGGACTTTGTAGGGCTAATCTTGTGACCACTCAGTTCATGTGGGAGCTTTACAGGGGACTGTTGCCTCTGACTAGCATTGAAGGTTCGGGTCTTCAGGTTAATAAGTTTTGCCAATATCATGTAAGATTGGGCAAGCCCATGTAGAGACCCATGCTGCCGTGAGAATCAGAAGGTAGGAACGCATGCTATTCCCCCCGCCCACCCCGGCAGCATCAATAAGGCTTGACTGTCAATACCCAAATAATTGCCAATATCATTTTGTGAGCAAGTTGAGATACCTTATACTATAGCATGACAAGGAAACTAGGACTACAATGTATCTGACTATGGAGGCTTCTATCCACGGGAGAACACCAGTCCTAGAGCAACACGTGGGGTTTCTCAAAATGAGAGGCCCAACTGTTTACGGACGAGGTCTTGCACGACCTTATGCATAGTATAGTCCTCCTTAAGTAGATAGAATATGGCTTTGGGTAGGCTATAGTAAGATCCCCATATACCCCATATTCTATCTATTTAAGGGGGACTATATACCCAAAGATTCAAGTATTTTAGAACCCCCATAAGTGGTGCAAGATTTCCCCACTGCAAAAGCGTAGAAGAAAACAACAGACCCAGGGCCCAAGCACAGTGTAAAGCCACAAAAAGACAGCTACATAGCCCTCAATAGGGATCCCCTACAATCCCATGAAGCTTCACATGTATCCCCAAAATTTTGCAGGGTACCCGAAATGCTGAGAGACTGCCATGCCTGTTTCAGACTGTGCTGCGCAACCCTTGGGTCCCGCTGACCGTCTGGGCCCGACAACATCTGCTCTAGCGACTGCAGGGAGAGCCTTGTTTCGGGGCCGGGTAAGTATGTGAGGCTTTCATAACAAGGGGGCATCAGGGACCTTAGGGATACGTGAGGAGACGTTAGGAAGAACATGCTATGGAACACTGGGAGGGTACAAGATCAGAGTTGTTTGGAATATGGGTGACTGCCGAATGATTTCAGGATTCTTCCGCATAATTCTAACCAAGACACAGTGAATGGATTAATGGGTTTAGTGCCTGCCGTGTTTCGCAAGAAAAGGGCAGGGGCTAGTGTCGGGCGCACATATTAACATGATAGAAAGCACCAGAGATGCGGCGGAACGTCAAGGCAAAGCGAGATAGGCACATTACGAAATACCAATGTTATCTATCATGCGAATGATAGGGGGACTATAGGATATAGAGCTACCTCTATATAATCCAGTATGATACTGTAATGTCCATTCCTTTTCCATTCCTTCATTCCCAGCTAACCGAACGTAACCTCTATATACCCCTTAGTTTCCATTTCATTTTACATGACAATTCATTTGATTCTCCATTATTTAGGCCCGAAACTCTGAACCCTAAACCCTGAATCCCAAAATCTGAGCCCTACACCCCTCAATCCCTAACCCTACACCCTAAATCCCTAAATCCTAATTCTCTATGAGAGTTCCAGGTTGGTAGTCATCCTCATTTTGCCCCCCCATGTCGACTACAGGAGGGTTTAGGGTTTTAGGGTTTTGGGTTTTAAGGTATAGGGTGTGAGTACTGTATCACATGGGTGCACGCACCTGGGAACCGCCCACCTGCCTTTAATAATGTAGGGGGTGAAGTAGTTGGAATAGGGCTCTTGGCTTTGTTGTATCATAGTTGTATATTGAGTGTAAGGGAACAGTATTGGTAAGTATCTTCACGTCTGCCCGTGACCTCAAGCTCTCTTTTGGAGCGGTCATGGGCGATGAATGGGTACATACCAAAGCAATGCCATACATGTACCCCCAATAAACACATGAGGTAGTTGCTGGATTTTAGTAGGGAGCAGCGGAAGGCAATCCCTACAGAATCCCCATCTAAAATATTCCCATATTCCCTACTAACAACTTGTCAGGGTAGCAGTGTCCTTGCTTTAGGAACCATGCATGGAGCGCAGAGTTCTCTTCAAAACCTTGCAGAACTCGTAGATTCCATGACGATGAATGCGAATGACCCGAGGCTACAGCCACGTGAAGCGTCGCGCGCTTTCCTATCCGGCGCAGAGAAGCTAAAGCTTAAACCCTGCACGCTAAAATGCATAACCGGACCCCAACGTGAGGATATATCCAAATTGGAGTTTTTCACAGTAATCGTACAACAACGCTTAAGAGTGACGCCTGCAATCTCTTTCCTCTCCCTCCATGTCCCGATTGTGTTTGGAGGAAATTGTGTCCATTTGTGAACCCTATACTCCGATAATTACTGCACTGTGGGGATCCAAAGCGGTGCAAGACCTCCTCGGCTGACTGTACTGTAGGAGCCGAAGCACATACCAAGATCCTTTTTGAAGTCTGTTTCAGCTACCCTTTGCCAGAGGTATTCAAGGAAATCAGGACTATGATGTTGGTATCGATTTAAGCCCTATACTTGGAGGGTCAGGAGGACTTAGTAAGTAGGTTAATAATTTTTATAACCCATATATTAACCCTGAACCCTAAACCCTAAACCCTGTAGTAGGGTGCCGCTTCTCTGAGAACTCTCCAAAGTCACTCCAAGCAGCCACAGCGGGGCATCTCCAGAGTTCTCCGGCCTTTCGGCATCTTGGTTTAGGGTTTAGGTGTTTAGGGGTTTAGGGGTTTAGGGTTAAGGGGTTTAGGGGCCCACCCCACCCCACCGCTTATTAGGGTTTGGAGTTCGGGGCTTTGCCATCATAATTTTGAATCAAACTTGCACATGAATGAACTCCCCGCCTCCACATCACAAATACTCGCAATTTAGACTCGGGGACATGTGAGCCCTTGTCTAAACTCCTGTATCCCCCTTAATAACCCCTAAACTAGGCCCTTATATATTCCCCTACATAATCCCCCATTAGGGAGTTTAGATGATAGCTCATGTTGTGCGGGCTTCATTAGGAGCTGGGGGATGGCGTTGTTTGCAAAGTCCTCAGAAGCCTCCTCCCATACCCTACATGAAGGGTTGCTTAACACCTTTTGGGAGCTTGACGAAGGTACATAGGGATTATTAGTGAATTTCAGGGGTCCCTGTTGGGAAGCAATGGAGAATCTTCGGAGAAACGCACCCAAAAACATCATTCGGCCTAAACCCTAAACCCAGCAATAGTCTTCGTAGTGCCCCTTTGGGGTTTTGATATCAGTTCGGGGGGCTATATCCCCTCTGAAACAAGTTTGTACTGGGCCTCTAGCCTGGAACTCTTGAGGTTGAGGCGGTTTTCATCATAGACCTCAACCACACCCTGAACCACGTTGTGCTTCTTCGGGCTCCGTAGGTTTTTATGAAGGGTTTTGAGTAGCTGTCTGAACCCTGCCTGATCCCTGAGCCCGCAATGACACGCTTTGGAGTTTAGTGACAACACATGGTAGTTTGAAATTTCCAGAAATGGGAGGGGGACCCCAGTACCATGAAGATCAGGCTACACCCGTGTAAGCAACTGCCGCGTTTTTTACAAGCACCTTAACTGAAACGCACTCAAACCAGCTTAACAGAAACCCTAAGCCCTAATCCATCCACAGTCAGAACTTAAAAGCATATGGGTGGTTGTCAAAATTATGGTCCCTTTTTGGGTACCCTAAATATTAGGTGCCGTATTATAATAGGGTTCCAAAAGGGACCATAATTTTGACAATCACCCACAGTCATAGAGAACAACTAAGCTGAAACCCATTTGCGGGAGTTTCCAAAAGAATCACCCACTAGAGGACACTATCCCTACGGTTTTCAATTCCAGGGCCCCCCCTTTTGAGAAACTCAGCCCCAAACTCTAAACTCTGCCTTGATTCAAGAAACCAAACTCTAAACCCTAAACTCCAAACCCTTAGCCCCCTTCAACCCTAAACCTAAACCCTAACTCATACACCCTTTCCATGGCTGAAGAAACTCCACTTTAGACCCTAAACCCTTAACCCCTTAAACCCTAAACCCAAACCCTACACCCTAGACTTAAACGCTAAACCTTGAACTAAACCACCAAGTCCAAGTCGCTCTTTGGGTTCGGGTACCCAGGATCCGGAGGAGGATCCCCACTGCCAGCTGGGGCCTAGGTTTCGTGGGTTTAGGGTTTGGGTTCAGGGTTTTAGGGTTTGGGTTTAGGGTTTTAGGATTTTAGGGTTTTAGGGTTTAGGGTTTAGGGTCGTGAAGGTGACCAGCGCTCAACACGTCGGGGAGAGTTATGTTCGAAATTATTGCGTACTCTAAACCCTAAACCCTAGAACCCTAAAACCCTAAACCCTAGAACCCTAAAACCCTAAACCCTAAACCCTAGAACCCTAAAACCCTAAACCTTAATTTTTTGCATGACATAGATTCTAGACTGAGACTCCCTCCAACAGTCTAATTGGGGGGCTTGCATTAGTTTCTCATAGCTCTCAGGTAAGGGCTGAGGGCAGCTTAAACCGTAGCTTCTACCCAGGTAGGTACATTCCAAGA
The DNA here is from genome assembly GCA_905231905.1 of Symbiodinium pilosum. Taxonomy (NCBI): domain Eukaryota; class Dinophyceae; order Suessiales; family Symbiodiniaceae; genus Symbiodinium; species Symbiodinium pilosum. Next base: position 10,337 of record CAJNIZ010002516.1, read on the forward strand.
TACTGCTGTTTGCCATCTTAGGAAATATGAGGGGCCCTAAACCCTAAACCCCAAACCCTAAACCCTAACCCTAAACCCTAAACCCTAAACCCTTACCTGGTTATAACTTTGGCTTCCTCCTACGCAGGTTTCTACTGCAAGGCTATATGCAGCAAACCTTCACACTGCTAGAAGGATTCCCATGGAGGCAGCACATCTGCAGCTAAAAAGAGCATGGACTTCGCAATTCTGAAAGGCTTAGGGTTTAGGGTTTAGGGTTGCCAAAGCTGCAAAGGTTAGCTTTTGGTAGGTAGCGGGCGCAGTCTCAACAATTCTAATAGAGGTTTGGGGAAACACAATCCCGATTGCAATGGGAAAGCCTTGCCAAGTCTTGAGCCTTCCACATTCACTGGTCGTCCCGTCTACAAAAAACGGGCCTTTCCAAAGTATAGGGATACCCTTAATGACGCGAGAGAGATATGGAGATCACAAAAGGATTGAGGGGTCCCCTGCGGAGGATTACATGACAGACCTTTGGGGAACAAAAAACAAAATGAGCCATAGTCCAAACTACCAGCATCCTCCTTGATAAGCCCTATGATACTCCCCTATATAATCCCTTATATATATCCCCCTTTAAGGAACTTAGACTCCAAATCGTAAGCCTTATATAAACCCCTCCCCTTTAAGGAATTTAGACTCTAAACCCTAAATACTGAAGCCTAAATACTAAATCCTAAACCCTAAATCCTAAACATACCCCCCTTTAAGGACTTTAGACTGTAGCTCATATGTCCGACTGCGGGCCAGTCGCCACGTTCGGGCCAGTCACCCTGCCAATCCTTGCATGTCCATCTTCTTGAGACAGGATGGCTGAGGGTTTATATGGTTTCTAGGGTTTATAGGGTTTAGGGTTCATAGTGTTTATGCTTTATTCGCTTTAGGGTTTATAGGGTTTAGGGTTTATAGTCTTTATGCTTTAATCGGTTTAGGGTTTATAGGGTTTAGGGTTTATAGGGTTTATGGTTTATTGGGTTTAGTGTTTACTGGGTTTAAGGTGTATACGGTTTAGGGTTAAGTGTGGGGATTAGGGTTTGGTGTATAGGGATGTTGAAGGTTGAGCTTGGGCGTGTCATACTAGGATCCTGAATGTATCTTCGGGCAGATCCCTTACTTCAACAGTTTTAGAAGTTCTCTGCGATGCTTGAAATTTCAAGTTACTATAGTGATTAAACCTAAAAACCCTAAACCCTTAAACCCTATAATGCCCTGCCGGGGCTCATGGTCTGCACTTCTTTGCGGCCAGTTGTCGGAGGGCCTGCGTCCGGGCGCATTGGAGCCCCACATTTAGCTCATTACAGCCCCTGAGTAGGAGAAAGAGCGAGACAGAGACAGAGTGAGACAGAGAGAGGGGGAACAGAGAGACAGAGAGAGAGCGGAGACTCCCTGGTGCTCAGGAGGGCATGGGGGAATGGATCCCTATAGTAATCCCTATATGCATCCAAATAATAATCCCTATAATCCATTCCCCCATTCCCTCCTAGGCCCTAAAACCTAAACGCTAAGCACCAGGGAGGAGAGATGTGGATGGAGAAGGTAGAGCTGAACCATCCTTACACTGCAATGCAACGCAGGTTGGCTTGCTTCACCCGCCACGAGGTGGAAACTACTAGAGTGGGGTTATATAGAGGGATTATAGGGTATATATTTGGGATAATGGAAAAGAAAATGGAAACTACTATAATGGTTTTGACAATGCATACCTTCGTTCTTGCGGATGCCTTCAGGCACACAGTTGTGATTTGAAGCCTATCTCGCACCAGGATCTTGTATAGAAAGCTGCTGAAGCTTTATCGGATGATAACTGTTGAGGGGCCAAGAAGTTTGCGAGGATTCGGGACATAAGAATGCAGATTATCCAGTACAAGTGCTATTATTTCTTGTCGCTTTATCTTTACTTACTGTTGTTACGAAAATTATTACTACTACTACTACTACTACTACGACTACTACTACGACTACGACGACGACGACGACTACTACTACTACCATGCCTTTGTACCTCCTTGTGTAGTAGGTGTCGGAAAATTGTTGCTCAGCTTTTTTTGAGTTTGGGTCCCCTTTGCACACCAATGACAAATGTCGTACTGAGACTGTGAGGACGCCCCCTCAATTTACGTGCTACCAAAGGAGGCCCCTACAAGAGACCCCTAAGCAAACTGTCTCATAAAACCAAGACACATATATGCATATGTTGCTGAGCAGAACCTCTAAATCCTTAAATCCTAAACCCTAACGGACCAAAATAATTCCTCAGAAAAAACGCTCAAAACCAACAAGGCCGCTTTGCAAGGGTTACTCCAAGAATGCCTAGAACAAAAAAAAAGCGCCCAGACCCAAACCCTCATTCGCAAGTCCTAGATTCTAAACCCTCAACCTAAACCCTAAATGCTAAGCCTTCAACCTTAAGCTTAAGTTTGGGCAAAAGTGAGCTCAAAGCCTTCATCCATCTTCAACAAAATGTCTTCCCTTCGGCAAAAGTAAGCTCCAAACCCTGAAGCTGGTTAGGGTTTAGGGTTGAGTCTTCCCTTTGGCAAAAGTAAGCTCCAAACCCTGAATCCCTCTTTTAAAAAATGTCTTCGCGTTGGAGCCCCTACCTATATATACCCTAATATAATATAGTAGCTTCCATTTTCTTTTCCATTATCCCAATATAACCCTAACATTACCCCAATGGGTAGTTCTAAAACCCTAAACCCTAAACCCTATAGGGTTCTGCCTGGATGGGTCACTCTGCCACCAGGCTCCATAGCCGCTCCACGACGAGCCTTCGGAGCTAATGAGTAGGGGACTATGGGATTAGGGGTTTAGGGGTCTAGGGATTTAGGGTTTAGGGACTCAGGGTTTGGAGATTTAGGGTTTAGGGTTTAGGGATCTATGGGTTTTGGGTTGAGGGTTCAGGGCTGAAGCAGGGTGTGGAGCATTGACGCTCGCCATTATAGGGAAACTTGACGAAAGGGCTCTTGAGCATGCCACCTGCAAACCTGCTACAAAGTCCCACTGTTGACACTAAACATCCTGCATGACCTTAACATACTATTATACCATTATTCCCAAGGTTTAGAGTACTTAGGATCATGCAGGATGTTTAGTATCCACCGTAGTTGTTGAGTTTCCTGCTTAGGGTTTAGGGTTTAGGGTTTAGGGTTCAAGCAGCGATAACATGTAATCATGATAGGACTGCATATACCCATACACCCCATGGGGTTGAAGGGTAGCTACCCGCTGAAGCCCCTACCCGGAACCTGCATGTCCTTCCCTTTGGGGTTCTGTCCTACACCCTAAGCCAGAAAACCCTAAACCTACTATAGAGAACATTCCAACCTCAGGGTTGCTGTTAAGGAACTCAAACTCAGCTGCCATCAGCTATACCAGGTGTCCTCTGCATGTGAGCTTAGCTAAAACTTCTCAACCGCCAACCCTAAACCCTAAACATCTGCCGCCCAGAACCCTAAACAACAAATTTCATAGAGGCGGCCTTGCCACGCCACTGGGAGATGCTAGGTAGCAATATTTTATCAAGCATTGGCAGTATACGTAGTAAGAATGGGTTTAGGGTTTAGAGGTAACTACAAGTGACTGAAGGATCTTACCTGGTTGTAACTTGGGTTTTCCTTGCCTACAGAGGACGATGGTCTGATCACAGCGCGATATCAGTCTCGCTTCCTCTCTCGCCGCCCGGGCGCTAGTATCTATCTCACCATGACAATACAGAAGGGGTATGAGTTTGGTTTAGGATCAGATCATTGGACCTTCGAGTTTGGGGCGTCCTATAGTCCCCCTTTAGTAGATAGAATATGGCTTATTATACTATACCCAAAGCCATATTCTATCTACTTAAGGGGGACTATAAACCCTGGATGCTAAACCCTAAACCCTGAAGTCCTGAAGTCCTTCGATCTTGTCTGCCATGGAACTCGGAGGATGGCGCTCACCGCTGAGAAAAGGGAATACGCCATCACAGGGGAATCCTATAGCCCCCCTTCAGTAGATAGAATAGAATATGGGGTTTATACTGGAATAATGGGGAATCCTATAGTCCCCCTTAAGTAGATCGAATATGGGGTGTATACTGGAATAATGGAAAGGAAAATGGAAACTACTACTTTTTTTAGGTTAGGGTATAATCCCCCTTATGTAGATAGAATATGGCTTTGGGTATGTTATAAAAAGATCCCCATATACCCCATATTCTGTCTACTGAACAGGAACTATAGGTTCTACTAAGGATTGGGGTCCAGGGTAGCCTGCCACATAGCTGAATCTCTGCATTTCTGTCGCCTGTGCGGCTCTCTGTCTGCGCACAGGCCTGTACACTTGAAAGTTGAATGCATACTGCAAGCTCTTATTGAGCTTGACTTCGAGAACGCTTCCTCCTCCGCCTGGATGGTGAGAATACATTAAAGCGACCTGGTGGAGACAAAGACCGGCGTCTACGCCGGGCCTCTTCCTCTCGCTGGGCATGCTGACGACGCAGCTCATCGCGCTCACGCCAGGCTTCCTCCGCTCGACGAGCATAGGTCTCCCGACGCGCCTCGTACTCGAGGTGCCGACGCTCCCTTTTCAGCTGGCCTTCCGCCTCAAGCCTAGCAACCAGAGAGCTCTCGCGGGGCCTACTGCTCTCTCGCTGGGAGCATTCTTTGTGGAAGGCACGCTGCTTTGCTTGCTGCCTCTGGCGTTCGCATGCTTGACGGCTTCGTAATACGTGGGATGATTTCGAGCTCTTCATCCCAGCCTGTGAAGCGCTCCTCTCCGGCGCTCACATGGGAGTTGGGCTGGATTATTACGGCAGTGATGGCCACAGCATCGCTGCTGACAGTGATGTTTGCGTTCTTTTTTTTGTTGCGTTTCTGGGTTGCTTGGGAGGGGTCGTAAGCGACTTCGATGATGGCTCTGTGGAAGAGACCATCATCAAAGACAGCGTGAGGCCTTGCGAACCAGATGCCCTTGGCCAAGCCAGGAGCCACGCACAGGCCAGGTTCACTGAACTCGTGCCCCTTCCCCTTGTCATTCGATTCCAGTAGCACCCCATGGCGCAAAATGCTTCTGAGGCCGTAGAACCACGTCCCGTGGTAGGCCCGCTTCCACTTAGGGCCAGGCTGTATTTGAGCAGTGTCGGGAATTCTTGGGGCCTTGTACTTGTAGTACAAGCACGGGAAGTTCGGTTTGCAGTCAGCAAGTTCAGCAGGTGCAGGATCCTTCTTTGGGTCGCGTTCCAATGCGTCTTCCAGACCGCGTTCAGACAGCCAGCTCTGGAAGTGGTGGTTGAACAGCTCCCGGTCCAGCCCGGGTGGTCCTGCAAGCTCGGAACGCTCCACAAAGGGCTTCCCCTTGCCGTTTGCCAGCTTCTTCCAGGTTGCTACCATCGATGCCCTGCCCTTCTCTGCCTTTGCAATGGCAAAATCTAGACCATCTGCGCATGGGCTCGCAGAGGCTTGGCGTTGCGGCGTTGCCGATTTTTCGGCTTTCACTTCTGCCTGCTCAGCGTTGAACTCAACAAGCTTCTTTTGGTGCGAAGCGCAACGGCGTCTTTTGCCGTCGTCTTGCGTTTTCTCCGCAGTATTGTCTCTGGGCGCCTCACGCACGCAACCATGCTCGGGCTTCTCCCTGTCATGGCTGGCATGCTGGCGCTTCCTCTTCTTTTGCTGCAAGTCGGGCTTAGGAGCTTCAGGTGCGCATTGGGAGGGTCGTCGCATCCACCTCCCGAAAACACAAACGTACTCAGAAGGCCCAGTGACCTCAGTCACATGCGCCGTTGGATCAAAGTCAGCACTCAGGTTGCCTGTCATGTTGTAGACTGTCTCTGTTTCAGCTCTCAGGCAAGCCAACCATGTTCGGCTAGCTGCTATAGGAGCTCAAGTTTGACAGACTTTAGTGCCTCAATGTTTGCCCACTTGTGTCTGTACGTGCATGTAAGGAATATGGATTCATGCTTGCTGGCTCGTGCTGACTTGAACCACCTTTGGGCTGCACAACTGGGTTGCCATTGGGATCCGTAGTCTAGGCTACCACAATCAGGAAGCCATCTCGTTAACTTTTGCCCCACATCATTCACTGTATACACATATGGTAGTTTCCCAAAATGGGGGACCCCAATATAGACCCCAAAATACTATTATCCTCATTATTGGGACCCCCAAAATGGTACCCCTAATTTTGGGAAACTACCATATTATTATTATTATTATCATTATTATTACGGTAACTGAGTTCGAATTCGAATTCCTTGACAGCAGCCAAGGCCAGCCGCACCTGCCGAGATAGACACCTTGAAGCTCATAATTAGTCCCCCTTAAGTAGATAGAACCCCAGGTCCCCTTAAAGGGAGGATATAGGGGTTATATAGGGATAATGGAAAAGAAAACGGAAACTACTATTTAGGGTTTAGGGTCCCCCTTAAGTAGATAGAATATGGGGTACATGGGGATCTTACTGTAAATACCCAAACCCATACAGCATCTACTTAAGGAGGACTATATACTGGCCTCGAATTTCTGGCAGCTTTCTTTGCGGACTTTCTCAGAATTAGCGCAAGCGATCCTGAATGTAAGATAATACTATACCCAAAAGGAGGATATAAGCTTACTCTATATTGGGTACCGCGATGTTTCCAAATCACATACTGCCCAAGTAGTCCTGAATAAGGAATTCCTCCAGGCCCTTCTCCACTTTGAAAACCCTCAAACAGCAGGGGTGACCGAATGAAGGAATGAAGGAAGCCTTGCTTTGAACAGGTGACCCCGGTCAACCAAAGCAAACCGAACCACGCCCCAAAACTGGGGTTTATAGATTGAATATCGCCCCCAGCCTGTCAGAGTCTATATTGGGTCCTATTAGGCACTTTATATGTAATTAACTGCTTTATAAATTGGTCCAAACTGTTACAAAGTGGGGGCAATACCCAAGGTAAGGGTCGGAGATGCCCCTGACCTGACCTGAGTTCGGAACCCTTAGCCTTAACCATTCTAGAGTACCTGGACCCAAAAGTATGTAAAATAATGGCCTTTATGGCTGTCATTTTGGGTTTAGGGCTATTATTTTACATACTTTGAGGGTTTAGGTAGACACCTAAAGTCTGGGGTTCAGGTTTGGGGCATGGGAAAATAGAAGGGTTCAGCGTGTAGAGTTTGGGGCTCATGAACAAAGCTACGGTTCCGCTTTCTCGGTCAAGGGCGGGGACTCCACTGTTCCAACTTCCTCAAATCCACAGCCAGGACCTTCCTTGTACCCATTGGGGACATTGGGGATATATGGTCCCTAATAATGGGTATTTAGGCCCTAATAGAGGGTAGGAGGAGGGTCTAGGAGTATAGCATAGACATTGAAGAGTTTAGTGTTTCGGGTTTACAAAATGATATAACTTCATAGTCCTAATTAGGTTGTTTCAATACTCTAAGAATAAAGCTATGTTCAAGTCTGACCCAGTGCAGAACATGCTGAACCTTCCAGAAGCCAAGCAGCCGTCTTCACTGGGCTCAACCCAGTCTGCTGGCCTTCACATCTTTGTAATGGAGAGCGAGGGTTTAGGGTTTTGGGGTTTCTGGGTTTTGAAGGTTCAGAGTTTAGGGCTTAGGACATGCCGGAGGGAGAAAGCTACGGTTGCATAACGTGGTACGAACTGCAACTTTTCATAGTCGTGAGGCTGACAAGAGGGAGCCCTCCGGTTGTGCTTCTTTTTTGGGGGAGCCCTAAACCCTAAACCCTTAAACCCCAAACCCTGAACCCTAACCCCTAAACCCTGAACCCTAAACCCTGAACCCTTCAACAACTAAACCCTTGAAGGGCATTCAGGGTCCAGGAAGCCGCCTAGGGTTCCTGAAAATTCCCGTGGCAAGTACTGATATGTTGGTTTCAAGGGTTTAGGGTTTAGGGGCCAAGGCTTAGGGTTTATGGTTTAAGGGTGTGGGTTTCAGCTGCCCTTAGTCTGACAAACCACACCCAAAGAACAGCACCCCTGAGGATCTGTAGCATGCGGAGGGAGTGCCTTCAGATGATAGCCGCAAAAAATGGCTTTATGGTGGTCATATATGTAAGGTGTATGGCATATATTGATATGAGCTATAGTCTAAACTCCTAGTATCCCCCTGAATAAACCCTATAGTAGCCCCCTCTTCCGACTATAGTTCACATAGGGATATTTTGGGCTCAAGGCTTCTGGCAAGGTTTGTTTTGGGCTGTAGGGATTCTAGAGAGGCTCTCTTGAGGGTGTTGCACTTCCATACCTTGCATCTTAACTCAAAGGGCACGGTGCGTGCTAAGATATGAGGCCCTCTATTCAGGGTTTAGGGTTAAGGCTGTAGGGTTTGGGGTTGCTACAGGTGCCAAGATCCAGACTTTGAGCAAAAATCCTTGAAGAACACAGCCATTCTGCCTCACATCCTGTCCATACTCCTCACTTCCTCAACGACTTGGAACGCATGCAAGCTTTCCTCCGCAAAATGCTCAAACGTCCAAATCAGTGGAAAGAGGCGAAACAGCACACCATGACGGTTTGCCTGTTTGCTATGACCGGAGAAGGGAAGTGTAGCTGGGTCTCGCTGCTCTGGTCCCTTTCCCGCCCTGCATGCGCCTGCGCTCGCCCCGGTGCACGCGGGCCGGTGGCTCTTGGAACCGCCTGTCAGAGGGTCAAATAAACATGTGAGCCAAAGTCTAAACTCCTAGAATCCCCCTAAATATCCCCTATGTAGTCCCTGAAATAACCCCCCTTTAAGGAGTCTAGACTATAGCTCATGTAGTGGTTAGGCTTCAAGCTGTTGACCTTCAAAAACAGGGGTGAGGTATGCAATGCAAAGGCAAAAGGCAGGCAGAGCATACGATACAGCACTTCACAGGGTTCCCTGAGCCCTTTGTCATAACCAAGCACCTCACACCAGACTTAACTCAGCTTGGGTTATAGTCACCCTTTGGTAGATTTATTAATTTATCTATTTTATAGAATTATAAATCTGTATAAAAATGAATGCTTTTAAGTAGTTATGGCGTTTCTGCATTGTCCCGTCAACATTGGAACCCCGATGTACATACATTGCTGGCCCCGACGCAGACCCCAACAGATCGCAATCCTTATTTAAGGACTCCCAAAAGACCTAATTGTTGGAATCCGCAAGCCCCTGCTCATCCATAAACCCTCAACCCTGTGCATCCTCATCCCTAATCCCTAAACCCTAACCCCCTTCAAAGGACTCCGAAAAATCCTCTGAACCCCCAAAGATGGCCTCGCCGCTGCGAGAGCCGCACCGAGCCAAACTCGCCGTCGTGGCTCCAGGGGCAGCCTGCATAGGGTTTAGGCTTTAGGGTCCTTTTATTCTTATAGAGGTTATATAGGGAGAATGGAACATCAAATGGAAACTACTATTTAGGGTTCATGGTTAAGGGTTTAGGGCTTCCTTTTTGTCAATATAAGGGTTATATAGGAAGAGTCGAGAATCAAATGGAAACTACTATTTAGGGTTTATGCTTAAGGGTTTAGTGTTTATGGATTATGCTTCGGGGTTTATGGTTGAAGGTCCAGGGTTTATGTCTTCAAGGCTCAGGGTTTAGGGCCCATGCTTAAGGATTTAGGGTTTCGGGTTTGGGGTTCAGTTCAGGGTCCCTAAACCCTAAACCCTACACCGTTTAGGGTTTCGGGTTTAGGGTTCAGGGTTTAAGTGTACTGCTGGTGCAAAGGGAGTGTGGGGAGTGGGTTTCAATGACGCTAACCTCCCCTACCCGGCCTTCAGCACCAGCAAGCAAATCGAAGGTTTCAAATAAGGACCCCCCAGTACGGACCCTAGTCCTGAGGTGCCTATATGATTTTAGGGTTTAGGCTTATTCATTACGCCTGAACTGTAAACTTGTAATACCCAGAACCTCCCTTTCGGAACTCAGACAGCAGGATTCGAAAGAATAGAACCCCGAATATGAGCACGTTACCAGGTTGGGGGAGAATAACGAGGTGTTGTGAGGGATGAGGATCTTGGCTTTTTTCTTGGGAGGGCGTTGTGGTTTGGCTTTGTTTCAACTGGAAGTTTCTTAGAATGGCAAGGTGGGGGGGGGCAGTTCGGTGACCCTAAACCCTAAACCCTAAAGGGTTTCAGGGGCGTGTACCTAAGGTTTAGGGACTTCAGTGTTTAGGAATCCTCCAAAGAACAGTCGCCCTATTGACCTTAGGAGGACCCCCCACCCAGTAATAGTGACTATAAGGGAGAATAGGGTTTAGGGTTTAGGGTTTAGGGTAATTAGTGACTATAAGGGATAATGGGGATCATATTAGGGTCCTCTTATATTCCTGTCATACCACTATTACAGGGCGGGGGGTACTCCTAATATAGACCCCAGATCGAATGAGGTCATAGTCGAGTCATAGTGTTGATGCTCGAGATCCTGCCTGACTCTAGCATATCAAAACACAGGGCTTCAAAAGGATAAGGCGTGTAGGGTCACGCAGCACGTTTAATTTCAATATGAACTACATATGGGTTCCCGAAACTTAGGAGTACCATGCTGGGGGTCCCCGTAATAAGGATTCTAGCAATTGGTAGGTCTCTATTGGGACCCCCTTTTGTGGCTATAGTCCCCCTTAAGTAGATAGAATATGGCTTTGGGTAAATTATGACAAGATCCCCATATACCCCATATTCTATCTACTTAACATCTACTTAAGGGGGACTATGTTAACTACAAACCCTAAACCCTAAACCCTAAGGGGCCCACAATTTGAACCTTTGAGCAGCAAGGCATGCCTCCCCTCGCAGCTGGCTGCACGCCGCTGCTCTTCCTTGAATGCATAGACTCTGGTTCCTTATTGGGATATTTGTGAAGTGATAGCTGCATATTCCTTCTTGGGTGTTATGGAGTATGGGAAACATTCTGACCTTATCTCCAACACCTTGGACACCATAAACCCTATATGCACCAGCTTTCATCTAATGTTCAATTCAAAACCTAAACTCCAAAGCCACAATTATGCTTGAAACTTCAGGGTATCCACGGGCGTGCAACTGCCAGTACTTGGTGGCAAGACGAGGAAATGCACAGTGAAACTGGTTACAGACTGAATGTAACTTACATACCCATGTTATTGTTCGTGGCCTCCTCCAATGGGCACGCCCGCAAATGCACTCACCACAATTGCAAAGCAACCCTATACAAACTCACCCGAAGGCATATCAAAACGATGAAGTACCATATACCACACAAACGCTAATCATGCTCGTGACCCCACCCGCTGAGCCCTAAAACCCGACTCTCCATGCGTCTCTATAGCACCACCGTATATGGATCCTAACAAACTAAGGACCTTACGATTGATTAAGTATTGGGGACTGGAGACTTGTTAGGCCTTGTTAGTATCAGGGCATTTTGGGTGGTGCCATCTCAGTTCGATGATACAGCCCAAATTTCAGAGGGCTCAGAAGGTGGGGTATAGGAAATAAGCCCCAGTGTCATGCAGTACGTAGGGGGGCCTTAAGTCCACCTACCTTCATCCCACCTACTGAGGCCCCTGAGCCCTATACCCTAAGACCGAAAACCCTGCGGGCATCATTCGCGACCAGGCTGCGGGCGCAGGGCTGGGCCATTCCTGATAGCGGCCTAAGTCACCAGCTTAGGGCTTCTTCCGGTCCCCCGACGTAAAAAAACAAAAAAACAGACCGCTGATAATGAATATTCCCGTCATAGAATATAGCAGTATGAGGCATAGTCTAAACTCCGAGTATCCCCTTAAGATCCCCTCTAGTAGTCCCCTAAATAATCCCTTGCTTAACCTCCCCTCAAAGAGTTTAGATTCTGGCTCTGTGTTTGTGGAGGGTCATATTGCTAAGTGGAGACGATGATGTCTTAATACCGGTATGGGGCCTGGGGGATAGGGCCACAGATATCAGGTTTAGGGTAGTGGGCTTAGAGCCAACCTAAGAGCCCCGGAATAATCCCTACACTCTAGACTTTGCCCTAAACCCTTAACCCTAAACCCTGAATGCCTAGACCACGAACCCTAAATCCGAAAACCCTATCAACCCTATAAAACCTAAACCCTAAACCATGATAAAGCCAAATCGGAGCTATGAGGATGCAAGGCCCAGCTAGTCTCGCGAACAAAATCTAAGGCGTGTCCACAGCAACATTAGAGATCCTAAAACGACTCCTAAAATTCATAGTCGCCCTCAAGTAGATAGAATATGGGGTATATGGAGATCTTACTACTATATACTCAAAGCCATATTCTATC
>CAJNIZ010002517.1:1653-25944 GCA_905231905.1 Symbiodinium pilosum
CCTGAACCTTGAACCCTTAACCCTCAATCCTAAGGCTAAACCCGTCGCGCTAAGCCTCGAATCCTACAGCTCGATCTTAAACTTAAAGCCGAACCCCAAGCCCCAAGTCTCAAAATGCAAATCCTAAACCGTGTGAACCCCAAAACCTAAACCCCAGATCAAAAACAGCTAGGTCCTTAACCCTATGCCCTTGACCCAAAACGTACCCCAAAAATTCCAAACTCTAAATCCTAAACCCAAACCCTAAAACGTAAAACCTGGATCCTAAATCCTAAATCCAAAGCCCCCCAGAACCCGCCACCATCGCCTCACAGCCGGCCGCCTCGATAGTGCAGGCACGGCAAACATCGCATTCCACCTGCACCTTCAGGAGACACGGATTTAGGGTTTAGGGGTTTAGGGTTCAGGGAGACACATTTAGGGTTGAGGGCTTATTCTTGAGGATTTAGGGTCTAGGGCATAGGGGTCAAGGGTTAAAGGTGTAGGATGTATGGCTTAGGTGGCTAGGGTTGCCATCACGGAGGGTTTAAGGCGTAGGTTGGCATAAATCAAGAATCAAATGGAAATTAGATGGGACATGAAAGTGGATCATGCAAGGGATCTGGGGGTGAGAGGAGGAGAGGGCTTTGTCAACCAGAACTAAGCCTCTCAACCCAAGCTCACTCAGCCTCGTTCCATCTTATTTCACGTTGTTCAATCCTCACTGCCCTAGGTGCTCATGTCTGTCCGAAGTCCCCGCAGCATTGTGAGGGGACTGCCTGCTACAGGAGCACCCCCCAGTTCCGGCCCGAGGCCGAAATTGGCGGCTGCCCGCTACCTACAACCACAACTACGGCAACAGGTGGCCGATCATGAAAGAGGAGGGGTAAGCCCTTACCACATCGGCCAGCAAGCCCGCTGGGCGGACTATGCACTGTGAAGCGCGTGACTATTTCCACGATATGCCCATACCTCTGCCCCCCATCCCGTTCGTGAATGGAAACTAGAGCCACTGCAAGGGGTTGTATCGTGTGAATTAAAATACCCTTTGAATGAACTGGGCTTTGGTATAAGAACAAATAACTTAGCAATCGCCCAGTTTCGGGTCTCGGGGTAAAGGATTAGAGCCTGAGGTTTAGGGTTTGGGGGTCATGATTGAAGGTTTAGCGTGTGTAGGGCCCAATCCCTCTAACCCATTGTGCCCTGACAGGCTGCTTGAATTGAGAAATCCTAATAATGGGAGCGCCTTCGAAGTCCTTTGCGCAAGACTTGCTGTTCGCCAAAACCGTCTTCATGATTGTACCCTCCCTGGCCCCTCCCTTGTAGTCAAACTTGACTCTCTGACATTCTGTATCCCCCAACCCAGAGAGATGATTTCCAAGCCCAACACACTACATACCAAACCGTAGGCTTTGTAGCTCAAAACCCACCCAAGCTTCTTCAGGTTACACTCAGCATCGCAGACCCTGGCACCTGGCTATAGGCGAGGCTGCAGGCATTGTCTCGACCGCTGAAGGTGTTCTCTTTCCTGGGTCCAAAGCTGAAGATCTGAGCTTCAGGTCCTTCTAGATAGAATATGGCTGTGGGTATACTATCATAAGATCCCTATATACCCCAGGATGGGAGGGGAGGGTTAGGGGTTGGATATGGGAAAACTAAGGTCATCAAGGATTTTAGTATCAACAGTATGACCCAACCTGGGCCACAAACTTGCCTGCACGAAGCAGCCGTATTGTAGTTGCTTTGAACAACATAACACTATGCGCTAAACCCTAAGCCGTAGAGCAAACCATACATGATTTCGGAACTCCCTCTAACCCTTCCATTGCTAGAGTCCCTTAGGCCCTCCCCAAGCCCGCAACCTTAAACCTTAAGTCCCACACCCATAACCCTAAACCAACGACTTGGAACCCACCCCAAATCCTAAAGCCTAACCGCCAAAACCTAAACCCCCAAACTCTGAACTCTGAACCCCCAAACCCAAACCCTAAACCCTAAACCAAAAAGCCTAAGCCCTAAATGAGGGACAGTCTAAACTCCTAGTATCCCCCTTAAGAACCCCTATAGCAGTCCCCTATAGAATTCCCCACATAACCCCCTTTAAGGCATTTAGACTATACCCTAAACCCTAAACCCTGTAGCTCAAATGCGTGGTTGAGGTTCGTCCAATCAACTCGCTCCTGGCAGGTGGAGGTGTCGCCGTGGAGCTCGCCTGAAGAGCTTAGGGTTTAGGGTTTTTAGGGTTTAGGGTTTGGGGTTTAGGGCGCCAGCCTTAATTCAAAACAGAACTTCCGTTGAAACTGAAGGTAAAGACTGGGCTGAGGGGCTTTTGGCCTCTAGCTGAAGAGGGGGAGGGCAGTCCTTTAGGGCTTAGATTCTAGGGTTTAGGGTTGTATACATATATATATATAGATATATGTGTATGTATATATCTTCCTGCATACCTCTGTATACATAAATATCTCTATATAAATAATATATATCTACCTGTCTCTTTCTTTCTTTCATTCAGGCTATGTGTCTCTCTCTCTCTCTCTCTTCCTTTCCGCACTCAAATACTAGCCCCCTCTCCAGTTTGAAGTAAGCCCCACGCCGTAACAGGATATGTTCTGCCTATATATATATATATCTATCTATCTATCTATCTATCTATACATACATACATACATACACTGGTACTCCACCATAAACCCTACGTCTTTGTATTGGCAGGTGGGGTTGCTCTTAGAGTTTTTGGCGCAATCCCAGGCTAGAGTGGAGCCTCAGAATCTGCCAACGTACTCATATAACATATCCCTCAGGTATCCTGCTTTGAGAGGCCCCTATTGCGGTTTGGGCCTAGTATCTAAAGCGCAGGGTGCCGGATGTAGCGTAGAAGGCTGATCTTCTCGACCCCTCAGCCCTACAGATTTGTTCGTCACCTGGGTGCGGCGCCCTTCACCCTACAGCCTAAACCCTAAACCCTATAAGCACGAGCGAGGTCTCTCTATTGAATAAGATCTCACGCCCTGAGCGCTCTCAACGTTTCACAAATCTCAACCCTAAGGTTTATGGGGTAGGGTTCAGGGCATGGGGATCAGAGCTCGCTGTAGGATTTAGGGTTCTTGGTTCAGGGTCTAGAATTCAGACAGAGCTTAGGATTTAGAATACCGAATCACCTCCCCATACTGTTCAGTAGTGGAACTCGCCCACAACTCTACTAATGAAAAAAGTAAAGATGTAGGTTGCATGGTTCAGGCTTTAGGGCTCAGGGTTTAGTGTCTAGGGTTTACCTAACCGGTTCGCTTCCAGGGACAGATGTTGGGATGCAGGAGACTCCAACAGGCGTGCAAGACAGGCTTCTGCTTTACTGCGCTTCGGAAAACGCTGGCCAGCGTGGCCTATCAGGACCATGTCTGAAAATGCTTCGCTTCTTTGTCAAGGACCGTTGCACTAGCACTCGCTGCTTGTTTTGGACGAAACAATGCGTCATCGTTTCGTGGCACATTTTAGTTCTTCGCGAGCCGAATTTATTACTCTGTGTTGCGAAATGCCAGCCAGCGTGGCAGATTCTCATCATTCCGTTGTTGCAAGCAGTGGTGCCTGCGCATCTTTTTCTCCTGTTGCGAAACCCGTCTTTTTGGCCTGTCGGTACTGTTCTGGTTCTTGCTTGCGCTGGCCCTGGACGGAGCGGTGCTCATTTTTGCTTCTGGCGTTCACTGTGTAATTACTGGAGGGGGGTTGGGGGGGGTGGGGGGGTGTATAATCACGCTCGTAGAATTAAGCTACTCGTATGGAGTCCCTGTCTTGAGCAAGGTCTTCTTAAGAAAAGAAGCTTCTTCAGACATGGTCCTGATATGCCACGCTGGCCAGCGTTTCAGACGTGCCGGCCTACAGAAAACCCATCATTTTGCTTTGGTGAGGGATCACCGAAACATACGAGAGGTCAACGACACCATCTTGCGATCTTATAAGAGGACTGTTCAAAAAATGGCTTCCGTCATAGCCACAAGGGACCATTGTATGGCACGCATCATAACAAACAAGCATGTTCCAGCACCCTGGAAACACAACAAAACACCCTCCAAAACCTGAATCGCATTTTTGTGCCAAAAACACGATTCGTTGTAAAAACCAATAAGAACGCCTCCCTGCAAATGAACCCGCCAGGAGGGTTTAGCATTTAGCCTGGAGATTTGACCAAGATGCCTATAGACTTCCTGAATGACACAACAAGCACAACAACAATCAGCCTAGCAATCAATGTTTGGTAGTTTCCCTAAATAGGGGGACCCCAATGTAGACCCCAATATATTATCATCCTTATTGCAGGGACCCCCAAAATCGCAGGGACCCCCAAAATCGCACCCTTAATGTTGGGAAACCCCCGTATCCTAACACGACCATTGTGTAAACTGCTCTTGCAATGCACAGTGATGGGCTTCAGACCACAACTGCTGCAGAGAGGGCACGTAGTGAGAGAAGTCGATCCCTAAACCCTAAGCCCTAAACCCCTCAACTCTACATCCCTAAACCCTAAATCCCTAAACCCTAAACCCCAAATCCCTCATAGCACGTGGGTTAGGCTCTCTTTGAAGGCTTTGGTGAGCGCATGTAGGGATGTGTGAAATGGGTAAGTGTTCATACGGGGCATTCCTTGGCGATACCAGCAATACGAAGTCCATCTTCCATGATCTGCAGCACGCTAGGTGTGTTAAAAGCTTCTTGCATGTGTCTCTGGTTCCATCAAGTCATAAGAACTCACCTCATGCCAGATCTGTCGTGTTGCAGGGGGCAGCGCAGCCCAACGGAGACAATGTGGTGGCTCTGCATCCAACCTGTCAAGAGCCACCTAAACTCCTACACCCAAAAAGCGATTGCTGTCAAAAAAGATCCCCTAAACCCTAACATCCCATACCCCAATCCCAAGCCTGCACGCGACGCACCCCAATCTCTAAAACCTACGCCAATATCTGAAATCCCTACATTCCAACACTTCGGCCCCTGTAAGCCAAACCCTCCACCCTCAACCCTAAATTAAAGGAACAGTGTAACGTGAAGAGGGTTTAGGGTTTAGGGTAACGTGAAGAGGGCTTAGGGATCATATGGATTATAGTCGTTTATGGGAATGATATGTAATAATGGAAAAGAAAATGGAAACTACTATCTAGGAGTTCAGGGAAATGTTGCACCTTGCCGACGCTGCAAACCCGACAGCTTTCTGCAGGGCCTTGAATAATCCAAACAGGGTTTGGGGTGACTTTACTATCTCTATGTCAGGGTATACAAAAAACTTGCTAATTATTTGAGCTTCTTCATATGAGCTTTAATCTAAACTCCTAGTATCCCCCTTAATAAGCCCTACAATACTCCGCTATATAATCCCCTATAAAACTACCCTCTCAACAGTTTGGACTCTAGCTCAAATAATCCCCTAAACCCTGAACCCGGAATAGTGGTTTCTTTCCATCTTTTCCATTGTTAGATACCATCCCCATATACCCCCTTTAACCCATGTTAACCCCAAACCCCCTAAACCTAAAAAAACCCTGAACCCTCTTCACATTACACTGTGTTCCCTTCAGCCTGTCCTGGAAGTTTCCGCAGCACCAGTCGCGGTGCTTGTCTTCCCTGGCCGGCAGAGTTAAAATGGATTTTTCTTACGGTTTAGAAGTCGGCAACTCGGGAAAGTTGTTAAACCCTAAAGGCCCCATATATGGGATAGTAGCTTCCATTTTCTTTTCCATTATCCCTATAGAACCCCAATATACTATAGTAGTTTCCATTTTCTTTTCCATTATCCCAATACTACCCCACCTCCCTCACTTTCGGGCTGAGCTCCCCACCAATCATCAGAGCTGCCATCGCAATCGTAAGGAGCGCAGCCCTTGTCCTCGTTGTGGCAGCACCAGTCCTCTCGAGAACTGCTCAAAGAAGCACCGAAGCAAGATAGAACGCACCCACAACCTTGAAAGCCACGTGGTTTAGGGGCTTAGTGCTAGGGCCCGAGAGGTCAGGTGATGCCCAAAATAAAGGTTTAGGGTTTAGGGTTTAGGGTCTGGGACATAATGCATAACTCTGGGTTCTTCAGGCGATGTCCCGGAAGAAGGAGACACCAACGCAAGTAAGAAACGAAGCCCCCCCAGTACCACAAGGCCGCTATTTACTTCTCTGCTACAATCACAACTCTTCGTGCGTTCACACATATCTGCTCCAAATATTCTACAATGCCATTATTACTATTAGTATTGCTATTTCTGTCTTACTTCAGTACTCCATTACTATACTACTACATTACTATTTTACTATAATACAAAACTACAATACTACTATATCACTTTAATACTATATAGAATTACATTGCTGCTTCCTTTTTTGAAGCAAGGTTGGGCTTCCTCCCAAGGGCTCAGATTATGGGTGGACAAGAAAATGGTTAGGGTTCATGAGGATTTTATCGGATTTGTTGGGCTTATAGATTTTTTGTTGTTGTGTTTATATGATTCATAGGGACCCCCCTTGCCACTCAGTTCAGAACAGTAATCACAGACTCGATATAAACAGGAGATGCCTGAAGGTTTAGGTCTAGGTGCTCTAGGGATACCCGGTTCATCACCGGGGTATGAAAAGATATACTTGTGTATTCCTTATAGGGTTTGACCATAATGAAAATGAAAACCTAGATTTAACAATGTCCCAGATATGCGAGGAATACCTGGGCAGCCTAGCGCAGCCTATCCCTGCTCGTTCCTCGAGCTTCCCACAGGCAGGATCTCCAAATCCAACACTCTGAACTCAGTAGAGCTTGTCTAGACCTTTCTGAAGGCAGGAAGACCCTAAACCCTAGGTGGGGCTTCCTAGAAGAAGAAGAAACCTCTACATCCTTACTTGACATCCTTAGATCTTGCAAAGCTTCTGCCGCACGTCTCCGAGCTGAATCTTTAACTTCAACTCTGGGATTTTCATTATTACTGTTATTATCACTACTATTAGTATTATTAATATTATTTGTATTACTAGTACTATTACTACTATTATTATTACTATTACTATTATTATTATTTCGGGGAACACAGCAGAACTCGATGACAACCCTACACGGATCTGCGCCACAAGCTTCCCAAAAATTGTGGGTAGCTGTTTTTGGGGGAAGGGTTATACCTTGGAACAAGCAAAAGAAAACGGGACTTATGTTCACGGCATCCGTACTACATGGTGAATTGGTCTTAAGGCCTAGAGATCAGGTGCTAGGCTTACAGGAGGACACCTATAGACTCCATAAGGATCTGTAGCCCAAGCTGTCTTCCCAAATGGGAGAAGCGTACATAGGTACCGCAGGGATATGTGGGGATTCAGAGGGTTTGGCCAAAGCAGCCCAGGTCTAGGAATTGATTTCCCTGGCCAACCCTAAAACCTGAATTCTTGACCCAAGACCACAGCAATCAGAAATCAGAAGCCCTCTCCAGAGGCGAACCTAGGACCTAGGTTACTAAGACAACTATCGACGAAGCTGAGACGGCCGCATGCCGCAAGCCTTGAACAAAGTTCTGGGTCATTCCAGTAATAAGAACAAAGAGAAGAAAAATAAACAACAATAGCAATCATAATAACAATTATTGCAACAACAAAACTAGCATCAATACTAAAATAATACAAAGAATAGCCGTAATAAATAGCAATAATCATCATAATTCCCCAGAGCTGTCGCTTTGTCAGAAGCCTAGGGACGGGTTACTGCTTGGCCGCTCCTTGTCGAGGTTTGCAGGCCATATCAACTTTGTCCCGTCCCCCTGGGCCTGCCCCTCAAAGTACCTCAAAATTCTGAAGTGTATCAAACTAAATAATTGAACTAGGGTTGGAAGCTAATACTTACTGTAACGATGTGGGACGCTTTTAGTGCCAGAACCTAAACCCTAGACCCTTGATCCGTAGTCCTTCTTGGAATCCGACCAACCGTGGAGCCAGTTGTCGAACCCTGCATCGCAATCGTACAAGGTCCCAGTGGCATGACCTCCATTTCCAGGGCTTGGTGCTGAGGGTTTAAGACTTAAGTCTTTGGGTTGAGGATATAGTGGTATCAGGGTTTAGGGCTAGAAGGATTAGGGCTTTAGGTCTCAGAGTTTGGGGTTTCAGGTGTGTAAGGTTTAAGGGGTTAGGAGGCCGGGCACTTGTAAGGGTTAAGGGAACATACACAGGCCATGAAGACTATAGCTAGTGCAGGACAAAGAAGCAGGGGACTGCGGGTCTATGAAAACAACTTTGAGGGTTTGGGGCCTCTTTCAAGTGGCAGAAACACCAAGCCCTGGGAAATTAGATACAGGGATTTCGGAGGATTATAGAGGCCCCTGTCAGCAGCAAGCGATGGAGAAAGAAGGCACCGCAAAGATTGGAGATAATAGTAACAGTAACAACCATCATAGTAATAGTGGTACTACTAGTAAGAGTAGTAATGATAGTACTAACAAATAAAAACGGTAATACTAGGTGGTTTGGGGCTTGGGATCCGGTTTGCGGCTCACAGTCCAGAACTGAAAGGACATGTGGGGTGTCCGGCTAAGCCCGGGGCACTTGAAGTCGCAAGATTTGTATCGTCAGATCTTTCACCCTAAGTCCTTAGCTGGAAACCTCTAATCCCCCAAATGTCCATTCCCGGACAGGTTGGTCTAAACCTTAGAGCCTTTAGGGTTTGAGGGGGTGCAGTAAAATGAAAGTCTAAACTCGTTACAGGGATGGTTATATAGGGTTTAGGGTGTAGGGTTTAGACCTAGCTTCCTGTTTTCATCATGCAGTCGCGCCTTCACACAGGGCCCCTAGCCGCTCGAGCTCTAGGTCCTACATCAAAGGGCCTTCGCCGTGATGAACAACCACCTTCATCTTGCCCTTGATGAAGCCGTGCCAGGTTCCTGGTTTAGGGTGTAGGAACTGGGAGTGTGAGTTGATGAAGCTTTAGAGCTTAGGGATTGAGAGAATGGGTTCCGGTAGCCTCAAGGGAAGCGATTCTCCCGCTCAAGTCTTCCTCCGGGCACGAGAGAACAATGGTTTACACCTAACCTTGCCTTTGAAGATCATTTGAGATGGCCGTGCGCAAGCCATGAAGGGTTATTTGTGAGACATAGTCTAAACGTCTAAACTCTTTAAAGAAAGTTATGTGGGGGATTATATAGGGTTCCGATTATTGGGCTCAGTAGGGGGGATACCAGGAATTAAGACTATAGCTCACATGCATTCGACGGGTTCTTCAGGATTGTGGGCTTCTTTAAGACGTGTGTGGGATTTCTAAACATTCTCCTGAAAATATGGCACGCTTCCGGGCACTGCTCAATGCGCCCTAGGCTCCCAAACACCTGGACTCCAAAAAACAAAATCCAAACCTCCGAGCCCCTGAGCTCCTAATTTTGCACTCCGTTTTGCCAGGAGAGTCTGTTTAATGAGTTTCGGCCGCCGCTTAACGAGTTTCGGCCTTTTGTCTCAATACTCTCTTCAAAGTGTTTTGGTTGGGCCCCTAATCCAGACCGTCCCCTTTAAAGTAATCCCCAAACCCTCCCAGGGCCCTCCGTACCTTGGAGCCTCATTGAGGACGCCCTGTTGTTAATTTTCTGGGGGCCCTATTGTCAGAGGGGAGGGGTCCTACATAAAAGAGAATGCAAGATTTAACCCTAACCCCTGGACATCAGAGTCCTAAACCCCCTAAAAGCGCCAAAACTAGGCCCTGAACTCTTCAACCGCTCAACCCCAAGCCCAATTCGTAAATCCCTAAACCGCAAACCTAAATCCTGAACTCCTTAATTTGAAGCTCTTTAAACCTTAACTCTAAGTGCCCCGGACCCCGGGTAGAGATCATAATTTCTGCTGGTTATTCGGATTATAGATAACAGAAGTTTACAATGAGTTTCAAGGAAGGCCCCAAACTCCTAAGCGTTCAACCCCCGAGGCAACACCCCCAATCCGCTTAACTCGCAGCCCAGAAACCCAGAATCCTAAACTGGGTTGCTGTTGAGAAACTTAATTCAAGTTACCATAATATGGGCATGTGTGGTATATAATAGGGCTTCCTTAGCATAGCAACTGAATTTAAGTTCCTTAACAACAACCCAGTAAACCCTAAACCCCACACTCACTGCCTGGGCATCCCTTGTGCTCGTGGTCGCAGCACCTGGGAACCAATCCCCTCGCCTTAAGAATGAACTCCCCGCCCCACTAATTTACCAAGCCGGGTATGATACCACCATATGTTAGGGGGGAATATTTATCAGTAGGGGGTGGGCGGTATTAGGAGGAGTTGATTAGGTAGGTATATTGCGAAACACGAGTGCTATCTATATATATATATACAGAGAGAGAGAGAGAGAGAGAGAGAGAGGGAGAGAATATATATTTTTCCACTGTCAATAACGGGGCCTACATACCCATATCATGTTAAGCTCTACTTGTGTGCTCCATACCATACATAACAAGGAACCTAGGACCATACTTTTGGTAATCGATTCCCCCTAACATCAAACCCCCCCTAATATACAATACGAGTTTCCCAGAATTCCAAATTCTGAAGTCTGCCCCCAAGATTACTTTTCAAAGGGCCACTACTAAAGTTTAATTATGGCCTGGATCCTCTGAATTAATTAGGGGGCTCCCTAGCACGACTCTCAAGGATTAGGGATCTCCTTGATTTACTAGAGTTTGAGTGGCTTTTGAATGGTTGTCTACAAGAACTTATATCAAATCTGAGCGCAGTTTTGATTGGGTTTCTGGCGATTTTACAGCGTTTTTAAATAGATTCGAATTAGATTTACATTGCATTTCAACTGATTTTAATCAAACTCGGATTAGATGTTAATTCGAATTTGAATCAAATTTAATGGGCTGGATTACGCTTGTACATTCATTCTAAATTGGCTCCATTTACATGTTGATTAGGTGTCAATGGCTTCTAATTTACTTTTATTTGATGTATTGTCCCTCTATTTAGGTTTCATCGGCTTTTTATACAGCTTCATCGACTTTATTCGATTTTCATTAGAGCTCAATAGGGTCTCACGATATTCTCCCCCTTAATGTTTGGGACGCACGACATATCCCCCACAATATTAAATATGGTTCGGAGTACATACATTAGAGGAGCGCTATGGGGCGCTTTAATATTAGGGTGAAACCCTAAACCCTAAACCCTGAACCTAAAACTTTAATATCAGGGTTTATGGTTTAGGGCAAGTGTCCCCTCATAATCTGAAGACAACCCCCGTAAATCCCTAGGATCCCGCGTTTAGGGTTTAGGGGTACTTCCCAATTTCAAAACAAAACCTCCATGAGGCAACAAGGCGCCAATCCTTCTTCTTCGGTGACCAGCCATAGTACCAGTTGGAAAACCCGGAGTTGCAGTCGAAGTTGAGCTCTGCCACATGCTTGTGGACAACCTGGGTTTAGGGTGTAGGGTTTAGGGTGTAGGGTTTAGGGTTTAGGGTTTAGGGTTGAGGGTTGAGGGTTTAGGATTAGAGAAACATCGGCTCATTGGGGACTATAATACCCCCATTGAAAAGAACCTTACTCCTCACACATACCCTCCAGTGGCCCTGAACTCGGCCAAACAGGCCGAGGGTTTAAGCTAGGCCCTTCCAACCTGAAAGAAATGCTGGTTGGGAGGGTCCTCACGCTTGTATAGTTCTTGGCTCCTGAAGAGATGGGTTCGGGGGTGGGGGGGTTGGGCAGCATGTTGCAATTCTGAGGCCACGCTGCCCCAACCCTAAACCCTAAATCCTAAACACTGAATCATATACCCTTAATCCTACACACGAAACCTACCCTGAAGCCAAACCAAAAAAACTGAAACCGAAATCACGTGAACCTCTGTGACATCCTTGTAGATGATCTGAGGTTTCATCTTCACCTCCGAAGTCTTTTTAGGGTTTAGGATTTTTTTTTAGCCCGAGGACTTCTACTTCTGCGCGAAGCGCACGGGGCCCGGTTGGTTGTACTCGCCAGGGTGTAGGGTTTAGAGTTCGAGGATAAGAGTTTAAGGTCTTCTTATGTAGGCGTTTCCAAAACTCAGGGTTCCCTTTACAGGGCTTTATGGTTTAGGGTTTAGGGTTCAAAGCGGTTATATGATATGCATATACGAGAGCCATAGAGGTATACGGGGAGAAATGAAGACACGTAGGTTTTAGGGCTGCCAAAACTGGGGGGCCCCTTTCTGAGTCCACATAATAAGGATGATGATATCTTGGGGTTTATATTGGCCGCCCTACATATGGAAACTAGACCCTTACTCATTTTGAGGCCCAGAGCCCATCTTTTGCTAGAACTTTTAGCAAGGCTTAGTTACGGCCAAGGGATAAACAGTAAGTACCCGAGGATTGCATACGCATGATCATATGATCAGTGCCCTTAAAGAAGCATCGGCCCACCTTTTTGAGAAACTCCCCGGGATGAACCGTAAGTACCCAACAATTGCAAACGTATGCTGATATGCTCAGTGTCCTTAAAGATGCATCTTACAATGCCTACCCCAAGAGGCCCCCCTTTTGAGAAACTGCCCGAGATAAAGAGTAAGGATTGCATTCGTATGATCAATGTCCTTGAAGATGTATCGTACAATCCCTATCCCCAGAGGCCAACCCGTTTCAGAAAGCCCCCAGAGCCGGCAGGCTTGAACTCGATTCGACTGAGCAGCTAATGCAGACCCATGATTACTAAACCCCCTCCTTTTAAGGGCCTAAATATTAGGATCCCTATCCTAATCTCTATTAAGGGCAGGGGGTTATGAATCATGGGTCTACATTGCTGAGCAAACAAGCTGGCAAGCGTCAAGCTCAACTCAAGCTCGAGAGGGACAATCGTATTGGGTTTTGGGCTCAGGGTTAGGGTATAGGTTGCTGAGAAGTAACTTAAATTGAGTTGCCACAATATGGATGGAATTTTTCAGTGTTCACTTAACACCCATATTTTGATCATCTGATTCAAGTGCCTCAATGGCAACCCAGATTAAATATACCCTAGACAAACGACAAACTCGTTTACCCAGGGATATGTTGGGATGACTAGGGTTTAGAGGTGGTTGGATTATGTAGGACACATCTCTTAATACCCCGAGTCATGGTAAGTCGATAACAGCGTTACTTGCAAGGGAGTTGTATGGGGACAGTGTGCCGGTTTAGCGAGTTGCAAGCTCTGTTCGTGATGCCGTTTAAGCCTGGTTTGATGCCTCTTGGTCCCAATGATCCGTTGGTGCTTCGAGGCTCGGAAGCTTACTCACAGCATTCCCACGACTAGCTGTCACCCATATTATCGCAAACTAAACCCCAAATCCCTATATATAATCGAATATAAATATATGCCCATATTATGTATCTCCTGACGGTGGGGGTTACGGCTGCCTTTCTGAGGGGGGGATGATTACAGCTTCGAGGGGGGCTGAAGCCCTAAACCCTAAACCCTAAACCCCAGGCCCTGCAAAGCGTTAAGCAAGGCAATGTTTGTGTAGGAGCTATCCGTTGTCTGGGTTGCTATTGAGGAACTTAAATTAAGTTACCTTAATATGGGTATCTATAGGGTCTGGGGTTTAGGTTACCATAATATTGGTATATACTAAATACTGGGGTTTCCGCATTATGGTGACTTAGTTTAAGTTCCTTAACGGCAAACCAGTTGTGCAGGGTTTGGGACCGAACGCTTAAGGGGCAGTAAAGGAATCTTCTCCGCTCGTTGGGTAGGGAGAGGTGGCAAACCGGAATATCTGCTTCTATTCCTCACCTTCATGATACACATATTGGTGTTTTTTGTCGAAAATTTCGAGCATTTGGGTAACCTGAAAATGGACATGATAACCCTTTCTATCCCAAAGAACCCCCATTTTGAAAATAACATCTGCAGAAGCAACAAAGTTGACTTTCACTGACTTTGGCACCTCGCGCTTGACGTACTTGGTGTGTACAACCTGAGTATCCATGAAACTCCTAGACGGGCCACCATTCACAAACTCCTTTACACCGAGTCCAGCCTGACACGAAACCGTAAACCCAACTAGCTACCACGGCTCCTGTCAAGAGATGTTTTGTCTCCAGGGTTGAGCTTAAATTAGAGTCGAGCTTTACGATTTGGGGTTAAGCTAAATCTGTGGTCCTTACTTTGGCAAGAGCTCCTCGTATGAATAGCTCTCCCATCTCAACCCGGGTTTGACGCACATGGAAGTAACTCTTGATCTCCGTAGGGTGCGAGGTCACAAGCTGAACCAAGTCTTCTAATGTGGGGGGGTAGCTCCCGGAGGGAAGTTCAGCAAGCACAGGGAAGTGTCTGCAGGAAGGTCATGGAGGGTCGAGGTTACCCTTTTACCAAGAATCCCCTCTTCTACAAGGACATTACAATGAAGAAGTGCACTGCGGGTTGCCAGGAAGGGTGAGATGACAGAGCAGATGAGAGGACTCAGCAATCTCAACAAACCCAAAGAATCTATCCTGAAACCCGCAACCCACGCAGCCTGCATGCGAAGCACTGAGCTCTACATCCCACACAAGCCCCTCCCAACTCTGAGACTCTTAAACCCAGAATTCTTTCTTCCTGGGCCCTTACACCCTAAGCCCTAGGCCCTGAATCCTAATTCCTTCACGCTAGACCTAGGGCCTAGCCCAGACCCATGACTAACAAACCCCCTCCCCTTAATAGGGATTTCAATAGGGATCCTAATGTTCAGGCGGGGGTTTATTAACAAAAAGGGTCACCGTGAGGGTGTGCTTTTTCCACATTTTCTAGCATATTCAATAGAATTTCCTCGTACTTTGATGGAAAGGTTGCATGCGCACGGTCTCCCGGTATCCAAATTTGTAATTTCTGTATGAATCAGGGGTCTACATGAAACCTCTAACCCAGTCGAAATTTCCCAAGGGGCAGTTCTGTTCTTGACAACGAGGTGGCTTTGAGGGCATCCGACTTGCTCCCGGTAGCAGCAGTAGAGCCTGGCATAAGGGTTGAAGGTTTAGGGTTTTAGGGGTTTAAGGGTTTAGGGTTTATGGTTTAAGGGTTGAGTTTTGGGGCTTATCAATATACCAACTAAGGCTTATGGCATAAGGGTTGAAGGTTTTTGTTTAGCCCCGGGGACCTCTTATGCCTGCACGACAAGGCTTGAAGGTTTAGAGTCTAGGGTTTAAGTTTAAGGGTGGAAGTTTGGGGCCTATCAATGTACCAACTAAAGCTTGGAAGGACCATATGAACACTTGCTTGCTCAAGCGCACTGGGTCTACTTAGACCTCTAAACAGGGCCAGGGTGTACGGTCCTCGGTTAAGGTTTGGTGTCCGTGAGTTTTCTGAGTTCTGGACAAGGTATGCATAATCATGACCCAATGTGGTAAATGCATGAAATCTATACTTATGAGTCTTCATGACGCGCCCGGGAAAGCTTTGCTGACGCACTCACTTGAACTTGGCACCATGGCTCCTCAGCCGCCGTATTTGGATGAAATCCTGCACCACTCTAAGTTTACGACATATGTGCCATTCCAGGTGGCACATCCAACTCTATTCGTGGACCGCCAACTCAAAAGCCAAGAGTTCCAAAACACTTGGGACTGAATTTTGAAGCGCAAGCCCCTCACAAGTTAGGACCTTGGGTCTAGGAGTCTAGGGTTTTTGGAGTTTTGGGGTGTAAGGGGGCACGTCCCGCATTGTATACTGCTTAAACAACTGTTCTGATGCCCTCCGAACACGTCCTTACATTGGCTCGCCTCTTTTCGTGCGACCACACGCCCTTCCTCAGTTGCTTGCAGCATCTTGCTACAGGAGGGTTTGGACCTGAGGGTTCGGGTTTACCCTTCCAATGTAACACATTTTCAGAGAAAACCATGCCCTACTAGCCAACGTGCTCAATGTGCTAGAAAGTAGAAACCCTTTTTACAAATCCAAGACGATAGGAACCCTATGATGCCAATGATGCTTTAAATACCCTTTCCATGTAAGGACTTCAAGGTGTAGAAAACAACGAACTTCCCAACCCGAAAATCAACGAATCGAAGAAGGAGCCGTGAAGAAGGTTACTTCACGTGTTGTTCCCAAAATAAGAACATTTGCAGGGACTCCAACACAGGATTTGTATTATATTAACTTGGGTAATGAGGGCGCAAATGATCATGCTTCCGTGGCAAGCCAAACGGGCAGTCAATGCTGAGAGAAGCTAGTAAGGACCATTTAGGTTTCATGGTTTTTCCCGAAAACATGGCGAGGGGTTTTTAAGCGGAGGTGGTCTTCAAATAGGATGGCGTATGGTCTTCTAGAAGGTTGTTCGTTATCGTTGCTGCGTGGATAGATGTTGTGATGCATGGCGTTATCGCTGATGCATGGATGGATGTCGTGATGGCGTGAAAATGAGTATGGCATGCGGTATCGGATGGGTGAATGTTCTGAATAGTATTTCAATAGAATGGCTTAATGGTCTCTTAATAGGATGGCGCAAGGTAAGGGATGGATGGATGGATCGATAGATAGTCTACTGGTCTTACGGAAGGTCTTCGGGGTGGCCTCCCTTACTAGGTTTAATGTGCTTTAAAACACAGGGCTGGGCTGGCGGGATCCGTCGCGCCTCCTCAAATCGCTCTGCGTCCTTGAAGTTCTGGGCGTAAGTGATGACCTTCTCGGTGTTTGTGACATGTCGTGGCGCTGGCGCGTGGAACGTCCTGGGCGTATAAATGACGATCCTCTTGGTGGGAACGGTGCGTCGTGACGCTGGCGCCTGAAACGTGCTGGAAAGTCTTGGCGTAAGTATGCATAAGTGATGACCCTCTCGGTGTTCGCGGCATATCGTGATGCTGGCGCGTGGAGCGTCCTCGAAGTTCCGGGCGTGAGTGACTACTCTCGCGGTGGGAAGAGAGATTCGTGACGCTGGCGCGTGGAGCGTCCTAGAAATTCTGGGCGTAAGTGACGACCTTCTACGTGTTCCCGGCTCGTGACACTGGCCGCGTAGAGGGTCCTTAGACTCAGAGTTCTGTTCGGAATCGACGACTTTCTTGCTGTTTCGGCGTGTTGGAGGGCGAATCGACGACCCTGTCGCTGTTTTCGGCGTGTCAGGGCGCGTGGGGCATTCTTAGACACGACCCTCGCGCTGTTTTCGGCGCGTGGGAGCACTGGCGCTGGCGCATGGAGCGCCCTCATAAAGTTCTGATCGGAATGCGAAGTGCAGCGGCGGCCCTACTGTGGAGGCCCCACGGCGTCTGAGGCGGCCAGGCCGCCCAAACCTATTCCTTTTAGAAAACAACTCAACTTTTGTTCATTGATGTTGTCGTTGTTGAAGAGATCCTCCTGGGAGGCCCTTCTTGGACGCCCTCGCGAAGGCGGCCTTTTGGGAGGCCCTAGAACCCTGCCCTAGAAATGCAGAGGGTTCTCAGAGGCTTGTTGGGAGGGAAGGGTTCTGTGAGGGCGCCAGAAAAACCAGAGCGACATTCTGAGGCGGTGAAATGTTATACTTTGTAGGCAACCAGTGCTGGTTACAAGGGGAACCGGCTCCAGTACCGGGCCTATCGTCGACGCGCACCATCGATGTCGAGGGGCACAGGCACCGCCCACCGTCATAGGTGGGCGGCCTAAACCTTGAGTGTAGTGTTTAACTCCCCCTGAAAGACAACCTGAAGAACCCTGCTACATAAATGAAAGACCAAAATCTCTAAGCCCTTCGAAGCCCTTAACCCTAATTCTGAAACACCCCGTAACATAAGAAAGACCAGCTTCCAATGATGCATGCCATCGTGGCAGTCAAAGGCCTCGGACATGACATGATGGTTCTCGACGACGATCTTGGGCTTGCTCTCCTTCTTGTTTAGGGTTCGGCGTTGAGCTTTTAAACGTTTTTAGGTTTAGGGTTTAGGGTACGCGCACGGTTTAGGGTTTAGGGATTGGGTTTGGAGTTGTAAGCATTTCTAGAGACGTTTTTTCTGCCCCTGCACGGTACTGGGTACCGGCAGAGTTTAGATTTAGAGCTTAGCTTCAACAGCTAGGGCTTGGGATATACGGTTTAGAGAATTCGTTTCTGAATTGCTGTGCAGAGTTGAGGATTCGATTCAAGGATCAGCGACACAATATGTCCCAAATCCAACCCCTCTATGGGATTTAGGGGCATTAAATTGGGTTAGAAGCAGAAGCATAAGGAGTTATATACTTAGTAAGATCTGAACCACTAGTTTTCCCGATAAACCCCCAGTTTCCTTTCAACTGTCCGTAAGATTCTCCTTGTGATTCTCTGTTATTCCAGGACTATACCTCTACAGCACCCAGAATGACCTGTCAATCGCAAACCCCCAGCCCTAAAACAGACACCCTGAGTATGGACTCCTACCGAAGGACACGAAACTGGGTTAAGGATTCAGGAGGAGCTTTGGGAATCAAGAGGTTTAGGAATTAGGACTTATGGGGTTTAGGGTTTAGGGTTTGGGGTTTAGGGTTTAGGGTTTAGGGTTTAGGGTTCAGGGTTTGGGGTTTAGGGTTTGGGGTTTAGGGTTTTGAGTTTAGGTGTCTATTCCTGACGAGTAGCTCGCGGACATGAATTTCCCAAACCGAAAACAACTTGGGCAGGCAAACGGATCTTTTGGAGCACTACGGAAAAGCATGAATCTTCATACCATATGTCCTTCTAGGACGTTTCTGGGAAGGATATCCCGATGTACACCTAGGTATCATAGCTGACACACAGGAGAAACTCTAGAACTCTATCTTGAAATAACTCCGAAACTTGAAGTTAAACATGTTGGGGACGACTTTCTACATGAAACATAGTCTAAACTCCTAGTATCTCCCTTGCTGAAGAATACTCCCCCATATACTCCGCTATATAGCCCCCTTTAAAAGGAGTGTAGATTATGGCTCATAGTCATATGAACCACCATCTGGGGTCGTTCTCAGTTGCCCAGATCAAATGCACCCACAAAGGGACCCTGATTTTGGGTACCCCAGGTATCTGCAGGGAGCTAAGCTGCTCCCCTAACATAATGGGTCTCCCTAAAGGTTTAGGGTTTAGGGTCCCCCCCCCGTATACTTCTCCCCCACTTTTGTTTATTAGGGTGAATTAAGGAGGGGGGGCAGTATGGGGGATAGCAGGGGGAGCCGTGAACAGCATGTAGATCGTGCTTGTACAGCAGACGAATCGGTTCATCACAGAAGCGTTTAGGGGGCAATTACGGTTGACTTGGCTGCCCTGCCCAATAGTGGTTCAACAAACCGGTTTTACAGGCACCTATATTGAAACCCGTCCTTCTCCACCTTGTAGTAGATGTGCTTCACCACCGGGACGGGCTTCTTAATAACCTTGGTCTTATGGATGATCTCCGGGACCGGCTTCGACACGTTGTAGTAAATGACCTGGCGCACACTTGTGATAGGGCCTGTCCGAACAGAGGGTGAGTGGTTTTCACCACGTGGAATACCTCAGACATATTGCCTGCTAGGACTTCAGATTTCAGGGTGCCTAGCCTTCCTGAAGCCACGCAATAGCCGTGTGCCGGCGTACTGCCCCTGATTCTGACACTCCCGTTTGATACCAGCACTTGAATCCTTACTGCTTATGCGTTTTCATATAAGGACGCAAGGAAGGAAGGTGGCGTATGTATGCATCCGACGACCACCGTGACGATCACCGACTGATGTAGGGTGCTTCGCTACTAGCAGTCAGCATGACTTTGTGAGGACCTTTCCCTTGCTATCTCTGTACTCACTCGTCCCTGATAGCATTCCACTCATAATCCCAGCCTTTGACTGCAAGCTTTCCGATTATATATGGGTAATTAAGGGATTTTATGAGGGTTATACAGGCATTGTATCGGGGTTATATAGGGAAAATGGAAAAGAAAATGGAAACTACTATAGTATCTTGGGGTATAGGAGTTCTAATGCTCATGTAGCTCCGCAGTGATCATGCTGTAGGTCTTAGCTATTATGATCAGGGTCTAGGGTTTAGGATTATAATGAACCTGCCAGGAATTTGCGCACTGAATCCTAAACTCTACCCCCTAGATCCTGAACCCGACACCCTAGAGCGTTAACTGAAACCTTAAGCTTTCCTAAACCCTATACGCCCTAAATCCTACGCCACACACCTCAACCCT
This sequence comes from Symbiodinium pilosum, assembly GCA_905231905.1. NCBI lineage: Eukaryota > Dinophyceae > Suessiales > Symbiodiniaceae > Symbiodinium > Symbiodinium pilosum. The sequence goes on from CAJNIZ010002517.1 coordinate 21,675, forward strand.
AAGAGCTGAACCTTCAACGCGAAGCTCACGTCCCGAAATCCTAAGCCCGAAAAACTCGATCCTAAACACTGGACCCTGCATTATATAGGGATTATAGGGACTATATTGGGGTTCTGTGGGGGATAGTGAAAAGAAAATGGAAACTACTATATTATATATACCCTATTAGTCTATACTGCCATCCTAAACCCTAAACCCCTAAACCCTAAACCCCTAAACCCTAAACCCTAAACCCCTAAACCCTACACCCTAAACCCTAAACCCTAAACATTACTGCCATGACCAGCATCTTTAGGCCTTGGTCTTGGTTCGTGCCCGCGGTCCAGGAACCTCATAGGGCACCTGAAAGGCACTGACGCATCAGGGTCAAGGGTTTACGATTTAGGGTTTAGGGGGATTAGGCTTTATGCGATTTGTTGAGGTTTGAGGGTGTAGGAGCCTAGAAGAAAACGGTAAAGGAGAGTCAAATTGAAAAGATGCTGGGAACTGGAATGGAAACTGCATTTAGACACGGGTTTATGAAGAACGTATGGACTCTGGTTACCACAGCCCATATGCAGGATGCTATGACTATCATATGAGCCATTGTCTAAACTCCTAGTATCCCTCTTAATAACCCCTACGGTAGTCCCCTAGAAAGCCCCCCATATACCCCCCCCCCCCTTTAAGGAGGTTAGACCATAGCTCATCTCCCTAAACCCTAAACCCTAAAAACTGGGAAAACCGAAGGTCTCCGGTCATTGAGCGCCTAGGCGTGTTCTGCATGCGGGCTTCTAGGCTTTGTGGTTCAGGGTTTAGGGTGCGGGGTTCAGGGTTTACATTGGCATGCTGATATCTAGTGCCTCAAGCAAAAAACCCTTGAGGTCAGAACGTTTGACCCCATACCGTGAAGAACTCCATAGTCTATAAGCTCACAACATCTTGGCACCAATATCAAGCTCCTGGACCACTGAATCCGCAAGCACAACTCCTACAACGCGCGTGCACAAATCTAATAGAACCCCACAAGCAACATATATATATATATATATATGAATATACATATGTGCCAAAAAAATATCTGCATGTATCGCTTCCACAACACCCAGTTGAGGGGCAAGTCCTCACAACTAACACATGGGTGGTTGTCAAAATTATGGTCCCTTTTTCAATACCCTAGATATTAGGTGCCGTATTATAAGCAGGACCCAAAAAGGGAGCATAATTCTGACAACTAACACATAACCATTGGTTCTAGATAGCTTCCAGCAGCAACCGACCCCAAAGTGTACTCCTAACCCTCACAACTCACGGCCATGGGAACCCTAAACCCTAAACCCTGGGCACCTTGACGTGAATCACCTCCAGGAGGGACTTTTCGCAGGAAGGGAAGGGAAGGAGGGACGGAAGGTTCAGTGTTTAGGGTTTAGGGTTCTAGTCTTATTCATACTACTATTATTACTATGGTTACGATTACTATAATTTCTACTACTAGTATTATTATTGAGGCTTAGCCTTTGGGATGCAGGAGATAGACGAGGCTTGGAGTTTAGCTTGCGGATTCAGGGTCTGGGTGGTAGTGGTTTGCCTCTAAAACATCGAGAAATGCTTGTGAAACTGGTTCTCATGATTTCAGCCCCAAGAATAAGACACCAAGTCCCCTTCATGCTTATCAACTGTTCTTATCAAATGTGCTGGACGTGGTCTTATCCACATTTTCCAGGGCGGGGTTGACAGGGTTCGGGTCAGGGTTCTGAGGTTCCAAATGCTTTTCATGCTATGAACATTGCCTGTGGGCTTCTACAATTTCTTGGTTCAGAACTCCCTGAACCCTAAAACACACATAAACCCCAAACCACGGTTCAGGATCTAGAGGTCATGTGTGGTGGAAATCTGGGGCTTCCATGTCGGGCTCGCAGAAAATGTAACCCCCAAACCCTAAACCCTTGGCCCCATACCCTACGCCTATAGCCCCCTTAACAAGATATACTATGGGGTATATGGAGATCTTTTTATAACATACCCAAAGCCGTATTCTATCTACTGAAGGGGGACTATACGCCTTAAGTCATAAATCTAGGAACCTGAACCTTAAGCCTGAAATCCTGGAAATCACCGACTTAACAAGAACAAAACCCAAAGCCCAGACCCTCGTCCCTAAACCATGGAACCTAACCACCAACACCCACCAAACCCCAATCCCCACACCCAGCCCTCCATGACAATCCCCGAACTCTGCACTGCAAAAGCACAACACCTTTATCCCTGAACCGAGAACTCTAAACCACAAAGACCTGAAGCCTCCAAACCCTGACCCGAAATCCCAAATCCATAAATCCCAAAGTCCAACTTATCCTGGCCTCCAGGGTTGTCCACTAGGGTCGTACCCAGCTAGGTCCCCCAAATGCAACCCGGATGTGCCATAACAAGCATGTTCCGCCAGGGTGATACAACGGAATCCTGGAATCCAGTTGTACCAACTTAGAAGGAGACAGCGCTGAAACCCCCTCCATCTGAGCCCTGTAAAACCCTATATGAGCTACAGTCTAAACTCCTAGTATCCCCCTCAATCACCCCTATAGCAGTCCCCTATGTAATCCCCTATATAACTCCCCCTTTAAGGAGTTTAGTGACTATAGCTCATATCAACACCCAACCCCGTGAGCCCTTTCAACCCTTGTCAGTTGCCTTGGCGGGAGCTGGGGGCTGTTTCTCGGGAATACGGATAATTTTGGGCGGGCCGGCCGCCATGGGAACTGCCTGGGCTTCTGGAGGGTCCAGGGGGTTCAGGTTTTAGGGGTTTAAGTCATGGCCGGCGTAGGGTAATGGGGCTACTAGACTCCTCTGAGGTCTGTATAGGCAAAACCTGAACCCTAAACCCTCCTCAAGGCGGCCTTAGGGTCAAAGTATATCAGGTGCAGAGTTTCAAGCTGAAGGTGTAAAGCTTAGGGGAGAGGTTTTACGCCTAGGGTATAGGGTTCTGGCCTTAGGTCTAGGATGCTGGGGCGTAGGACTAGAACTCCCGGTCGAAGGTTTAGGGTTTACGGTTTGGAGTTTAGGGTTTAGGGGGGTTGGATCATGAATTTGGAGCTGGAGGATTAGAGGTTCGGGCATAAGTCTGAGTCTATGGACCCGGGCTGGAGAGAAAGATGTGGGCATGAGTGATACCCCGAGTTGGTACAATACAGGCCCAGCTGGAATGGCAACTATAAGGGATATAGGACATTATGTGCTTATAACTTGAGTAGGGGATACAGGAGCGAGCAAAATCTTCTTGATCCACAGATAGGACTGTACCCTTGTCAGTGGCCCCGCTACCAAGAATGCGCTATGCCCCCACCGTTCCTGTGCAACCCCACAGCATGTGAAATGCAGGACCCCCCCGGCTTCCTCACGCCCAGCCTAAAGAACGATTCTTGAACTGTTTGGCAGCCAGAAACCTGTTCAGCAATAGGAGGAAATTGTGATCTGTGCATGCGCTCTACATGTCAACATCTGGCTTTTAGGCGAGCTGCAACAGTCTTGGTAACTGGCACAGGGACCTCTTTGGTATGGACCACGGTGTGGTAGTTGTAGTGCTTGACATACTGGGTCGTGCAGGCACGACTGTACTTGTAGCAGCAGTAGCGCTGTTTTTGAGTGTCCCACAACTGCTTGAAGTTCGAGTACCCATGGAAGCAATCATGCAGCGGCTTGGCCGGGATGACGACGGTCTGTTCATGAACGGGACCAGCAACAGGGATGGGCTTGTGGATAACGTGAGTCTTTGTCTGCACCTCGTAATAATTCTTCTCTATGATATGCTTCACTGCATGATCATAGGCGTCGCTTCCAGTGCTTCCTCCGTAACTACCATGGACAATAACATGATGGCGGTGCCCGTTGCCATCAACAAAGACGTGGTGGTGGTCACCGTGATCAATCACTTGGTAGCCCGATGCATTGTAGCCCGGGATCGATTCAATACTCACAACGTGCCCACCATGGTAGTACCGACCATCATGGAAAGTGTATCCGTCCGGTAGGGAGCCCATATACGAGAAACCGCCCATTGCGTACCCAGATCCGTCATCGTACTGGTAGCCAGGGATCGCATCTACACTCACAACATGCCCACCATGGTAGTACTGACCATCATGGAAAGTGTATCCGTCCGGTAGGGAGCCAATATACGAGCCACCACCCATTGCGTACCCAGCGTCATGGTACTGGTAGCCGGGGATCGCATCAACACTCACAACGTGGCCACCATGGTAGTACTGACCGTCATGGAAAGTGTATCCGTCCGGTA
>CAJNIZ010002518.1:10657-25938 GCA_905231905.1 Symbiodinium pilosum
TTTTGACAACCACCCATATGCCTTCTCGGTATTCTTGTGGGGTTAAGCTGGACAGCTATCTTGCGACTGGAGACGTGGGTTCAGCCATGAGAATCAGGAACCAGACGGTGTACAAGATTGCTTATAGGAGTCATGGCACCCCACTCCATTCTACCACGCTTGGGTCGGTCTTCTTCCTTTGAGGCGGGCCAGAATGACCTTGGAGGCCACTCTTTTCGTCTAGGAGTCAAGGACACGCTTCTACCAAATCTAAGTCCCAAACATACGAAATGGAGCACGTCAAGCTCGGTCTTTGTTGCGTGAGACGGCCAAAGAGGGTACGGAGCCTTGAGGCTTCGTGTGAGGGAAGAGCAAAACCCAGCAGCCGTTCCAAGCAAAAACAAAGTTCCTGTGGATTGAGGTGCTTAGAAACATGCTCGGCGTGTTCGTATTGTTCACGCTACTTGGATAAAATNNCAAGATGCCTCGAGCAACCAGTGACTGGTAGCGCGATGTGCCTTCGAATGACGATGCAGGGCCGGCGGTTCAGGGTGTACTTTCGTGCCGCCCACACCACTGTACCATATTTTAGGCCTTGCTCTTTGTTGCTATCCGGGTTGGCGAATGATAGGGGAGGAATGAAGAAAAAAAGCATCGCCGTAGTCACTCAGTCTTAGCAGAACGGGGATGGGCCAACACTGTTTCTCAGCAAAACGAGTGCACATGCCAAGAATTGCAGCGCCACATCACCAAACAATACCAAACAGCTACAGGCCTGTACGTGAAGGCGTCAGTACGCTTTGGGATGTGGAGCATGCGGTTGCGGCTCCGAAGGACAATGGAAGAGAAAATGGAANNGGAAACTACTATAGTAGATAGGGATTATGTTGGGATAATGGAAAAGAAAATGGAAACTACTATAATGGGTTATATAGGGGTTATACAGGGACTATAGGGTTTATATTGCGGTGTAATTACTCCTGGTCCTGGGAGCCTTGCACAAAGGCGAGCCACCTTTTTCAAGAGCTTCTGTCAACACTAGGCTTACCAAGGGAATGCAAAGGGTTTATGGCATAAGTTCAGGGTTTAGAGCACTCAGCCCCAGTATCCTGAGTACTTGCTCTTATTTTGTTTTTCGTTTTCTGAAGCCCTGCAAGGTAAACCCACACCCCAAGCACAACCAAAGGCAATTGAAAGCCCTCATACAGAAGACTTCCCAAACCCGCCGCTCCAAGCCTGACACCCTGAGAGCAGGTTCTTCTGTGTGGTCTGGACCTGCCAGAGATTCTGGTACTTGATGTTCAAGCAGGACATTCGCGGGTTGGATGTCGTGAGAGTTCGGAGCTCAGGCTGCAAGGTTGTATGTAGCTCAGATGTCGAGTCCTCTCTTAAAGAGGGCATAGTGAGTACTGTCCGCGTGCTTGTGTTCGCACAGGAATTCTGCATGGTGTTGCACGCATTACCGCTTTTTGGGTCGTTCGCCAGTAAGGTTTTCATCATTTACCTACCAGACTGCGAACTGTCATGCTTCCTGTTGGTGGTCCTGCTGTTGATGGAAAAGTTCTGCATGACCTTACTAGGAAGCCAGAATTCCTACGGCATGAGGTACTTTGGGCCATGCAGGGGTTTTACCATCAACCCTAAACCACGCACCCTGAACCGTATCAATACGGGCACTTCTCGCTTCTGGCCCTTCTGGAGGTCAAGAGGTTCATTCCTTAAACGGGGTTGGGCGTAGGAGGTTCCCTGTTGATTTCATGTATGACTCACTGGAGACCTTAAGTCTTTCTGACATCTTCATTGCAAGATGCTTCAGCCTCTTCCTCGCGATTTGATGCAATCCTGGAGAGCGCAGTTGTGTGGGCTTCGGCGCTGGCCCGTGTTCAGAAACACCTATCACCTCAACCATGCGCCAGTCCCTCCCCGAACCCCCCCCCCCTATGGGAAGGCACTGAGGCCGCTACCAAGTCATAGGGATTACAATATATTATTATGGTATATTGTAGTATATTATGGTATATTATATATCCCTAGGGCTCCAGTTTCCTAAATAATGGGAACTGGGTCCTATATACCCTATAGTTACATAGCCCAGTAACCCACTATTTAGGTAACTGGGAGCCCTAGGGTATTACAGTCCTTCGTATGTAGACCGTGTTGTGGACGACACAGACCTCTTGTAACATTCCTACCCAGCCTCACCGTTTCCTGTGCGATTGGGATGCAGGATGAGGTGGCTGCCTATGTGAGCTTCCTTGGCGGTATGCTTGTCGTAACTTGTGTCGCCCCTGGGCCTGCTACATGCTGATAAGGGAATGTAGGAGGACCCCCCACCCTGTAATAGTGGTATAATAGAATATAAGAGGACCCTAATATAGTTACTACTATCCCTTATAGTCACTATTACTGGGTGGGGGGTCCACCTAAGTTATACCCCGAAACACCAAGATGACGACCCCAGGACCGGCATGTGATTCTTATAGACTCCGTACTCTGGGGTTGTTTTTTCCAAGAGCCACTTTGTTTTGTGGGCACGTCGACAACCCCTAAACCCTTAACTCTAAACCCCAAACCCTAAACCCTAATGTAGACCCATTATTTTTAAAGCCCCTCCTTTTACAGAAGGGTGCGCTGGGGGGCCTGGAGTCGTGAACATACGTAAGAGCACGTGTTTTCATGATGTTTAGCATCGTAGAATTGTATATGCTAACTTTCAGTGATTTCCAGGCTCCACCGCGCATAGGCACATGGGCATACACTGGACTGAGTATAGTTAACTTAGCATTATCCGCGTGTTTAGGGTTTAGGTGAATTGTCTATGAACTGTTTAGAAGCAGGGGGAGGGGGATAGTCTTAGCTTATGTTACGAAGAGTCCCCACCCCCCTCCTTGTAAGGGCCTCATTATGAGGATCCCTATTATACTCCCTATCAAGGTGAGGGGGTTTATTAGTCAGGGGTCTGGTTTATCCCATCCCAGGTGTGGCGCATTTGGAGCCAACCTTCCTCTCTGAGGTTGCATCTTGTCCTTTTTTGAGGGCTTAAGATTCAAAGTCCCCCTTAAGTAGATAGAATATGACTTTGGGTATGTTATAATAAGATCCCCATATACCCCGTATTCTATCTACTTAAGGGGGACTATAGGATTTAGGGTTTCGGCATCTCATAAATTGGGGGAGTCTGTGAATATGCCAGCATTCCAAGAGAAGTCTTGTGTTCAATGCTCTCTCAATGTTTGTCCAACCTTCCTGGAGTCTGCACCCTGTCATGAAATTGCTATGAGGCCCACAGGAAGGGTTGCCGTTCTTGAGAACGCCTCGTGCCTCGTCAAAAAACAGGGCTTATGGCCAATGACCAATTGCTTGGTCAGGGTGTTGGTTGGTGTGAGTTGGCTTTTGAGTGGTAATCGCCTTTGGATGACTCTTCCTTCAACGGCTTGTCAAAAGAAGTGGGCCTTCCCTGGACAGGGAGGATTTGCGAGTCTCGGTATGTGAGGGCCTGAATTTTGCCAGAGAAGGCGACCAGAGTTCGGGGCTCATGTCGCCCCAGGGCGCATACCTTTTTAAAGGTCCCGCAATGGTTACGTTCAAGATTGTATTTTTGAAGCCTACAGAACTAATAAGATTCTTTCGCAGCCATGGTCTGACTAACGCCTACTGTCTCAGGCATACCTCAATTCTCAATTCATGTCGTGAAGGCGGGCCAAATGTACCATATGGGCAGTTCTCAAAATTATGGGCCCCTGTTGGTCATAGATCATGTTACGGCAGCTAATATTTAGGGGTACCAAAATGGGACCCTAATTTTGGGAACTACCCATATTCCTCACTATCCACCAGAGTTCCAGGCTTTTTCAGCTCCGTCGTCCATCTGCGCGATCCCATTTCTCATTCTTGCTGAGAAAAAAGAAAACCGAGCCTTCCTAGCACATTCCAGGGTTCCATTTGAGCGGTAATCTAAGCCCCTTTAAAACGGGGTTATATAGGCGATTATATAGAGGGGACTACAATAGAGGTTCTAAAGGAGGATACTAGGAGTTTAGACTATACTCATTCAAAGGTAGCCGCCAATCTTGATTGACTCCTGAACGCCTGCACCCTGAAGTCATGGAGCACTTGTCCCAGCTCTCCTGCCAGATTACTCCACCCTAGTGTGGAACCCTCCGCGCACGCGAATGCTAAAGATTCCATATATATATATATAGATATATCATAGACGGTGGGGGCGGGGGGAGGGTCTTAGCATAGAGGGACGGGATTATTACACTGAGATCTGGGTTGCAAAGCTGTTTTTGGTTGATTCACTGAAGATTACTATGGGGTCTGGGCGGAGGTATAGCGGTTTCCCAGAATCACTCCTGTAGACACTTTACGAGGCACCCCGGTGATCGTGCGTATTTCCCATACATCCCTAGCCATAGGGGCCCGAGGGCCCCATGGTTTGAAAACCTTCCCTACGACCATGACCTGCCTGACGCCATGGTCCCTGAATCAAAGATTACTAGTATTACTACTATTATTGTTCTTACAAATTATTACCATGATTATGATTACTATTACTATGACTGTTACTGTTACCATTACTATTACTATTCTAGAACTAATACTATTATTATTCCTATTCCTATTACTGTTACTATTGGTAGTCTCGAGCTGAGGCCTGCGCGTCCGTCAAGTCCGACACGAGCGACCGTGAGCCCTCAGCTTGGGGAGACACCAATCTCACTGTAGGCAAGAGGAGTGCTAGGGCATCAGGGAAAGCTTGAAACATTTCGGTTGAAAACAATCATTGTGGCTATATGGTCCCCCTTAAGAAGATAGAATGTAGCTTTGGGTACATTACAATAAGATCCCCATACATTCCATGTGCTGTCTACTTAACGGGGCTTGGGGGGGTTGCTGGCTACAGCCGAATCTCCATTTCCATCATTGCAGCTGCAATTCGCGAGAGGATTGCCCTTCTAGCTGATTAGCTCTTGCCCGGCTGTAACTCAGGAGTCCTTTGCCTTTGCGGCAAGGATGACATAGCGTAGATATGAGGAAAGGTTGTCACAATAATGGTCCCTTTCAGGTCCCCATTGTTGTACGGCCTCTGATATTTGGGATACCTAAAAAGGGACCATAATTTTGATCACCTACAATGAGAAGGCATCTCGCAGGAGAGAACAACAACTCAAAGATAGCTTACAGGATGCTTATCTTGTCCTAACAGTGTGAGTGGGCTGTGCCTTTTCAAGTGTGGTCTCACCTTGTTTCTGTGTTTCGATTTCTTCGACCGCATCCAAAGGGCGCGCTGTCCCTAAACCTTAAACCGCTTAGGATTTTAACTTAGGTGGCAGGCTGATACTTAGGTGCCGGGACCGTTAAGGTCCAAGTTCCTTTGATGCTGGTCCCGCTTAGCTGGTCATGACAGAAGTCTGAAGACCTTTGAATGCAGCTGGGGGCGCTGTGCTTGCACCAGTGTTTAGCAGGGGCTATGGTCCATTTTACGTGTGTAGTCGAAGCCGCCAAAAACCGTTGGCAGGTTTGCCTAGCAAGTCTTCCCAGTTGTATGCATGTCAATGTCATTGCGCTTTTTGGACCCTCCAAGCCTCGAGCAGCTCAGGGCCAGTGATTGCACGCTGAAGCGTACCCAGTCCCGTTACCCAGTCCCGATACGAGCTTTGACAGCTAGGATGAGGCTGCTACTCCATGAAGCATTGAGGCCAGCAGCCAGGGAAAGCAGTTGAGAGTCACTCACCCACTGGTTAAGTGTACTGTAAGCACCCATGCCATCCAGGCACCGTTGACTAGTAGATGCCGACGCGCCCCGTTTAAACATACCTGACTTACTATAACGCTGTGTCACTGAATCTGCAAGTTCTCAGCATCAGTAGTCGTTGTAATCCTTTATACGTACTGCAGGTGAAGGAGGCTGCCCAGATATGCAGGCTATAACAGCGACGCTCAGCATTCAAATGCCCAATCCATTGCTGCTGATAGAGCTGTCAAAGGGTCAAGTTCTCATCCCCTTAACTTGTTCAGTCATGGGGGACGCAACAGTTGGTGATGACAGCGCCCTCACAAACTGCAGCTGAGAGATTCTTCTTGCCGATGATTGCGGGAGAGCTCCCGAATGTGTTCACGCTCGCATGGCATGCGGCAGAAGTGTAGCGGGCTAGAGCCCACAGATCCCAATTGCGACTTTCAGCCTAGCTAAGGCTGGGCTAGACAGAACCTTCGAAAACTCAGCAGGGCAGTGTCGGAATGGAGTAGAGGGACTTGACCACAACCCGGACCACTTTCGGGATCCATGCCCTCATTCCAGTACTGCATTTCCTGCAAAGTGCCACGAAGGGATGTGTTTGCCGGCCAGCGCTTGCTCTGCGGAAGGACATGCAGGCTGCACATGTGCTGGAAGGTGGCAAACCTGAATGACCCGAGTTTGAGTTACAACAGTTACATGAGGCTTGCGATGCGTTTGCCTCGTAGCAGGACCCTTTAAGAGGACTTGTGCTGCAATTCACTCTGTCCACGGAGGAGGCACATCCCAGGTTGCTAGGCAAAAACACTCCTCACTTCGGACGGCATGCGCCGTGCAAGTTCTATCTCGTGGAACGATATATAGCTTGTTGGGGCCAACGGCTGCCTGGGCACTTTTCAGGCTAAACCCTCAGCTTGGGAAAGTCTTACATACGGCGCCCCTGAGACCTCAAGCCTCCAAAGCGCTGGCTAGAAGAGCGCCGAATTGGACTCGTACCTAAAGTCATCTAATCAATTTGTGGGTCCACCGTTGTTCAAGAAAATGACTCGACCCCCAAGGAAATTTCTCTATCCGGTTAAGCATGTCCGGCTTGGGATCCCGGTTCCCAGACTCGAGGTTTCCCAAAGTTGAGGGTGCTTTTCTGGGTCTTTATAAAAAGGAACATAAATATATTAGGGTCTATATTGGGCCCCCCTTATTTGGGGAACCTACCAACTCTTGTTTCCTCCAACCGTACAAACTGGCTTATACCTCAAAACTGACCAGGTCTTCCATCTCACTGCGAGCAGCCTGCATTTTCTGCCCTATCCAGCAGACCAATGTTGGCCAAGACAATTTTCCATGGGCTTGCCTTCTACCCTGAACCCTAGGCTAGACTTACTGGTGCTTAATAGAGAATAAGGGAATATAATCCCTATGTAACCCCTATACCTAAGTTTTGCAGGAATCCTCCAGAAACTTGATGATGCTCGATATGGACTTTATTGTATCCCATGAGGCCTCACACCAAAATTCCAGAGGAAAGAGGAAGTTTTGCACCGCCTCGGATTCCCAAAATATTGTGAGGAACTGCAGGGCATGTAAGGTGGTGGAAGATCTCCTGCATGCCCACTAGGGCGAACGCAGTGATGGAAGACGAGTTGGGAATCTTTCAGGGGTTTAGGGTTTAGGGTCTTATAAGTTTTGCCTAAGCAGTATTTCCACAGAATATTCTACGCCTTACTACGGGTACCCCCAGAAAGGGACTCCTAATCTATGAAATCGCACAAGCTTAGTTTGCTATCCAGCCAAGCCTCAGTCTGTACTATCACGATTTTGTTTGGCGGTTTTATCGGGGCCCCCTGGCAACCCCACGTGCTTACGAGATTTGGGGTGTACAACGTGCAGTCAGTATTGCAAACACGGCAAGGGAAGCCCACAAATACCTCAATTTTTGACAGCCCCTGCTTGTCAGAATCATGGAGAAGGCAATCTACCCATCTGTTCAAGCTAATCAAGCAGAGCATGCGGACCTTCCCAGGTGGCGCCATTTCAAGCCCTAAACCCCAAAAAAAAGCTGACTTGAGATGAGCAACAGTCTAAACTCCTAGTATCCTCCTCAATAACCCCTCGATTAGTCCCCTTATATAAAAAATTGTATCACCCCTATCACCCATTTAGTCCCACTATATAATCCCTTATATCACCTCTTTAGTCCCTTATATAATCACTTATATCACCCCTTTTAAGGAGTTTAGATTATAGCTCAGATGAGTCAGGGCTTCACCAACTACAACAGTGTTCCTTAGTTAGGGCTGACCATGAAGACCTTAGGTGGACCCCCCACCCTTAGGGTTTATAGGGTTAAGGGGTTTAGGGTTAAGGGGTTTAGGGGTTTGGGGTTTAGGGGCTTAGAGTTTAGAGTACATTAGGTGGACTCCCCACCCAGTAATAGTGACTATGGGGGATAATGCTGATTATATTAATGTCCTGTCATATTCCCATTGTGCCCCTATCACAGGGTTGGGGGGCCACCTAAGGCAGACTATAACGAGAAATCCCACCCACAAGAACATCAGAGAGGATCCCTGGAAAGAGGCTCCCGTCCCGCTACCATGCAGGGCACCACCTCGTGTTGGAACGCACCAGTTGTCGGCAGAATCTGGGTTCGATGGGGGAGTTGCGTGAAGGCGTAGAGTTTCATGGAGTTCTACTAACCATCACAGCCGGCAGCAATCAAGCCCCCGCTGCCCAAAACACCCACTGGGCTCTCTGCGACACTTGTTGTGGCGCACTTGTACCCCGAAGGGGGAGTGCGAGGTTGTAAAGATCCGGGAGGCAAAAAACTTTGTGACCCTGATCTAGAACCTGCCAGAGGCCGAATCCCAGCCTAGCATTTTTCTGCCCAAGCTCAGCTCGTCCATGTCGCGGTGGATTCGAAAATTCAGTTGACCCCGCCTCTTTCTGCATCTTGAAGATTGCATATGACAAGCAACATGAAAGAACGGGCGTCAGATGGAAAAACGTGTAGGGCTGAAATAATCGCTACATACTAACTGATACATAAGATTTCTTATCTATTTGACATGGGTAAGGGTGTATTAAAAACTAGTATGAGGAGAGTAACTACCACAAATATGGTCCCAGACTCCCTTGGTGACTATGGTAGAGGTACCTCAAATAGACCGCAAGATGGCATCGGTATTTATGTAGGCCCCCGTGCCACAGGTTGTCGATTTTTCATTGGCTTTGTGAATCTTTGTGCGATTGATATAAAAGCTTGGGGGGGCAGGGGTGACCGACGGTGCCCTACACCCTAAACATGGAACATGAGCATTTCCAAAACCAGGGCCTGCCTCATATGGACTCCAAGGTTCCCTGGTACCTACCCCCCTTGGACGGCTCCCAAGATAAGGACAACCAAATTTCGGGAAACTGCCACATTGAACAGTGAGCTATGGATTAAGACCTGACTCGGAGCAGTGCATGCAGATCATAGCTGCAGGGTTAGGGCTCTCACCCTTAATTAAGCCTAAACCCTGAACCCTGAACCTAGAGAACAGCTGAGTTCATTACAAAGTCATGGAAGCAGGACTTCCAGCCGCGAGTTGTGTAGCTAAACTTACTGGTGGTAATTAGGGGAGTTTTGAAAGGGTTTATGTTTGAGGCATCCACCGGGGTTCCACATCAGCCATGTGGGTACTTCCCAAAGTTGGAGGATACTTTTGGAGGTCCCCATAAACAAGGATTATAGCATTTTGGCATTTGGGGATCTATATTGGTAATATTGGGGTCCCCCTACTTATGGAAACTGCCATGTAGATGAACTCTTGGTGAGATGCAACCCACTAATTACTCAAACAAGTTTCTGTGTTGGGTTTTGACTTGGTTTTCCATTTGATTCTCCACATATCACCATAAGCCATAACAACCCCTGTTGAGTCTTGCTGAACCGACCTCAAGGGCTTGTCCTGAGTTTGGGAGAGCCGACACGACATGTGGGTTGATCTAAAGGTCCTCTGCGGAAATTCCGTGTTGTTCCGGTAGGTCCATAGGGGAAATCAGGGGGACATTATGTTCCATAATTGCCATTTTGGGAAACGGAATTTTGATCAGCTACCCCATGTCGCCTGATGGCAGAGAAAGTGTCGGAGCCCCACGCAGCTGGAGCATTAGGGTTGCCAGGGGCATGCAGTTCGGGGTTAACACGGATGAGGATTGTGGAGCTGAAGCCCCCAAACCCCAAAGGCACGCAGATGCCTGCTGACATGAGCCTTTCTTTGGATACAGTGGGGGCGTATACTGGGAAGGTGCTGTATGTTTCCTGCGTCTGGAGGCAAGGGCTGCAGCTGCTGCTGTTGCCATATTGTCACCTACAGATTATTACTGCTGCAGGACTTGCCTTCAATGCCCGGTGCAGCTAGAGTACTCTTGGTACAGTCTGAGCCAGGGACACTTGCATCCCCCTTCTACAGCACGGAGTCGTATCGTCCAACTGTGGCCGGCCGCTGCGAGTCCGGCAAAAACACCCAACCAATAGATTCACACTCCATCTGCGCGAGCACTCACGTTGAAAAGAGCTCATGCCCCGGCGTCAAACATAAACGGCCCCTCCCCCACCGAGCATCTATTTTGCAAAGCAGGCTTGATGATGCTGTTCCCTGAGAGCATGCGGCCTTGAGCATCCGGTCATCAGAGCATTTGTGCACAACATCAACAATGTCTATCTCCAAGACCATGCAGCAAAGCCTCCCTGCAGAGGCATAACAGTCCCCACCCAGGAGAGAATCCAGGCAGCAGAGCATCCAATCCCAGAGCAGAGAAAACGGCCCGCCGCCGGAGCGACTGTGCACATCCACACATGCGGTGCCTGCTGCATGAGTTTGCTGCGAAAGCACATCCCGCAACAGAATAGGTGTACCCGAGAAACTACACTTGGACGATGAGAAGGTGCCGGAAAAGGTGCGAGGTTTCACCCAGGACAAGCTATAAACTTCGGCTGCCTTTTGACTTTTCTACAGCTGCTGCAACTTCTGCTCCTGCATCTACATGTCGACATGGGGTATCATGCTCACCATGACCATCCGCGTGATAATTGCTAGGGTGAATTATGAGCATTCTTGCCATTTCTCAAGAAACTTCCCGGTGACCCTAGATATATACACATATAATTCATGTACATGTCCCCGTTGGGGTACCGATTTTTTCTGAAAGCTCCTCCTGCGCTGGGGCGGCTGACTTGACGTCTTCGTACGAGCGTCGAGGCGTGCTTTTGGGTATAAGTTATAAGGTCTAAGCTGTAGGGCTTGAAGTTCAGGACTTGGTGGACCATCCTATTGGGCTCCATTATACCTATATAACCCTAGTACAACCCCAATCTAACCCCAACATTAATCCCTATAATCCCTGTAGTTTCCATTTTCTTTTCCATTACTGTGAATGTTAGCGTTATGAAGGGACCCTTCACACTGGACGGAGGGGCCCCTCTTGTAGTTTAATTTGGTATAGTGCCTAACATAGTCCCTAGTAAGGAACCCAGGTCCATTAAATTATGTAGGAAATTTTGACTGTAGCTGTAGCTTATATCAAGAGTGAGGACCAGGTAATACCATTCTTCTCTCCGTGCAGTATTGCCCATTATCCAAACCACTGAACTTAGACTCCTTAACCTCAACGACCGCAAGCGCAGCAATAGTTACCCGGCACAGGATGCCTTGAGTCATGTAAGGTCCACAGGAACAGGAAACCCTAGGGGCGGGGCATCGAACATCGTGAGACCTGCTACATTTGCAATCGGACAAGGCACGCCGCAAGGCATTGAGAGGTGCACATGACCTGGTTCGCGCAAGCCCTCTCCTTCTGCCTCTTTACCAGGACGTTCCGCCAGAACGAGCTGCCCACATGGTACTTTCATAGGGATCCAAAGAGATATTCCCGAAAGGACAATGCGGACTCCTCGTACTCATGGACCCCAGAAACTGGGCCGGTGATCTTGCCGAGACTTTCGCTCAGATGCACGGGTGGCTTGGCCCCGGGATTTTCCCGGTCTATTCCCCAGACGCTTCTTTCGATGGGTTTGTCTCTTGATTAGAACCCCGGCACTGCTTTAACAACATTCGGCGATGAATTCGCATGAAGTCATATGCATATGGACAGCAATGTGGATAGGATAGGGGATCCCGACTACAAATTTGTAGCCAGAACCTGCAATTTCAATCCTATTGGGCGGGGGTAGCCCCCACACAACGCTACATTCGTGATACGTGCCCGTCTCCCAGGGCCAACCACGGTGGATCGAAAGCGAGGAAGTACCACGGCTGGCCAACTTTTTGGCAAAACCGAGCGCGTGGGAGAATCAAAAGCTGATCGCTTAGCTCATAGGGCATTTGGATCTCGATCCTTCAAGGTGCGCGGAGGTTCTTTGCTGTTGAATTTGGAGACGCGTTGGTTCGCCTTGCTGAGCTCCCAAACCCATTTTAGGACAACACCACCATTTTCTAGCACGCTTCGCGTGTGTTGAGGGCATTTTGATATTTACAGGGGCTATAGTGCACGGCTGGCTCAGGCACGCCTGAACTGGCCGGTGTCAACAAAATGGTTTGATCTTTACTTATCAGCACCTCCCTTAGTAATGAAGCCCACCACCGTGCCGAACAAGGCGTGTAAGCAGGTGTACACCTAGCACTCAGTATACGTGCACCCTATCGGAAATGTCCATTGTTAGTGGGGTGGCGAGTATTGTTGTTAGGGGATGGTGTTTGCGATGTTGCCGTCTGCTTGCCTTTACAAATGAGGAAGCCCTCAAGCAGCACACGAAAGAGCGTCATAATAATTTGTAAAAGCCGCGGGCAAGATTCCAGGAACAGATCAGGCCTTGTACGTCCGAGTTGCCTTACCCTGTCTACCTTTGAACGATGAAGAGCGCATGCGATGTTGAGCCTTAAAAAAAAGCACAAGGTCTGCTCAAACACGTCCAAGGTCTGGATGGAGAGATTTACCACGTGCGTCGGTCTGGGCCGGGCCGAAAGCAGCTGCAGGCCTGGAGACAGTGGTTCTGGGTTGAGTTATTTTCATTGCGGTTTTAGGGTATAGTTTCGGGGTCTAGTTTAGGTAGGGGTCTAGGGTATCCCCCACCCTGACACCCCCACCAAGGTCCAAATCAGGTCTAGTTAGATCAGGACTTATTCAGGCCGCTGGCCTCTTGCGCAAGCTGCTCCGCATGAAGGGGTCTGTTTTAGGTTGGGCCCCCACCCACTTTTCGTGACTACAAGAGGTTCTGGTAATTATATTTCGGTCCTTATATCTTCCTAGTATCCTACTATCAGTGGGTGGGGGCCCAACCTTAGGTCTGTTGTTGTCCGCGGACTATTTTGATGCTCGGTCTGTGGGATTGTCCCCGCCCTTATTCTAATAACCGAAGGGAAGGGAACATGGGCCATGGGGATCACGGCCCACTCGTGGAGATTGCCTGCTGTTCGCTACTGGACGGGTCCCTTTTGTAGTCCCCATAACCCCCGACACCAACACGACGCCCAGGAGTAATCTCATAGTCATAGCCTTTCCTTGTATCTTTCAAGCCGAGCTTCATAGCAGGATATATGACCACAGCAACCCCCAACCACACGCCCTTTCTGTTCCCGAGCTGCAATTCATAGTCCAGACTGCGAGAAACACCAAAAACTGATGGGCGCCATCCTCTGCAGATTGCTGTGTCTTGCTGGTCCCAGAACCGGCATCCAGACTGGTGCTGCCCAGGGTCGCTCGGCCATGCTAGGGTTGAAGGGTTTACAGGGTTTAGGGCTCCAGGGCTACTGTAGTGTATCAGAATAGATTGGATGTAGGGTTTAGTTTTGTTGAAAGGCTTTTGGGAGGTGCCCTTTCCCTTGCAAGTTTTTTTGTAGTCATTGAAAGCCAATGCCTCACAGCAAAAGGGGTTCTGTTGTTGCCCAGGCTATGGGGGACATTGGGCTTGAAGTGTGCTCACCAGCCCCCATTGACCGTGCAATGTCAAGTTCGAGAGTTCTGATTGAAAATTGGTTTGGGTTGCCGAGCTTCATACCAAATTGCTGCCGAACCACCGGCCCTACCAGTAAAACCTGCACGACACCTACCCTGATGAAAGCCGTATGCTAACCCCTCCCCAAAAATCCCCAAAATAGCATGGAGCCTTATGTAGCCCGCCCGCCGCACGTTTCGCTTTTCATGGTAGATTTCTAAGCCTTCTCACGGCAAGTTTCTTTCAAGCAGGGGCATATTTTGCCTTGAGTTGCCCCTGACTCATCCCTCATTTGTGTCCTCAGCGCCCGAAAGTTATTGCCTCCTTTTGCTCCA
Organism: Symbiodinium pilosum; assembly: GCA_905231905.1. Taxonomy (NCBI): domain Eukaryota; class Dinophyceae; order Suessiales; family Symbiodiniaceae; genus Symbiodinium; species Symbiodinium pilosum. The sequence goes on from CAJNIZ010002518.1 coordinate 24,687, forward strand.
CATGCCCCTAGACCTCAACCCTGTGAGCAAGCAGAGCTAAGGGGAGCCTTCGCAGCGAAAAGTTGCTGGGCCGTTCCCGGCATCCAAGACCACTGCTGCAAGGACCCCCTGCAATGAAACGCTACAGTCAAGCTACAACCAGGTTATGGCCTACATGCCTATATGCCTCCATAGCTGTTATTACAGATAGACCCTGGGGTTGCGTGGCATACCTGCCTAGATGAAGAGTCCAAGGCTTCGACCTGAAGTAACAGTGCAGCAGGACGGGAAATCAGGGTGCCAAATTGCAAAAAAGTTTGCTAAATTAATTGTGCTTGGAGGAGAGGACCACAGCACTTGCGAACCGCACAACAGCATGCAGCAAGATAACACGACAGAATTGACTTTCTGGGCACAATGAAGGCACTCTCAGCGTATCAAATGGGATGTGCTTCTAGTTAACGCCATTGACAGACACGTTTCTATAGGATAGTATATCGCATGCCAGGAGCATAATGCATGATACAGTCCAAGATGTTTTTCAATACCATCCAAATCCGATGTTGTCCAAGTGCAGAACCCCAACAGATGATGGCCCAATATAAAGTGAAATGAGAAGCCATTGTCGTGCCAAGGCAGGTTTCAACCTTGAAGTTGAAATAAGTAATGCAATGTGGTATTCTGTTGTAGTGAGTCATCAGCGAATTCTGCGTATAGCATGTCAGCGTAGCAAAAGAATGACACAACTGTTGCAATGGCAGCGTATGGGGAGTGCCCTAGAACCAGCCGCGCTATAGTAGAGCAGTGGAGCTTGCCACAATGCCCAATATAGAAATGTGGCGACGGTAAAAGAGCATCAAATGGAAGAAGAAAAATCAAATTCAAACCGGCGCTGAATTAGCCTATATAGGGTCTGTTAAGGAAAGGAATGGGCACAGAGAGGATTTGGTAAACCCTCGATTAAGGAGAGTGGATAAGTCAAATTCAGTAAAGGTGGGGGAAAGCCTTTGCATTGATGGATGAATGGCTGCATAGATGGAAGAATGAGATGGCGGGAACCATCAAACCATTAAACCAATAGTTTTTGCAAGCAGGATTGGGTGAGCTCAGTGATACAGTCATTACGAGGAAAAGATTCCTACTCGTACTCCTACTACTTTTCCTACCATGCTGCTGTGGCTCTTCTACTGTGACCTCAGCTTCTGTCAAGTGACGCAATTGGTACAGTTGTTTCCTAAAACAGGGGGACCAATATAGACCACAATATATTATA
>CAJNIZ010002519.1:0-13935 GCA_905231905.1 Symbiodinium pilosum
CCCCCCCCCCCCCCTTTTCAGAAACTTCCAGAAACCCATCACTTAAACCATAGCGACGACAGCTGTCAATTGCACTCCAGGTCATGGCCTCGCACTACAGGAGGCTGACTCAAGTATGATACAAGGGCCTGGTCAACTAGGGTGCAGGGTTTAGCTTCTAGGGTGTAGAGGCATGAGCAATTAGAGTTTTGGCTGTAGTGTAGTGGAAAGTCACCTGGAAAATGAAATGCAAGTTGGTTGTAGAAGGGCTTATAGGGCGAGTTACCAAGATTTTGTCCGAGTCCCGAAAAATTAGAGACTTTGCATGTGCGCACTAGTAATTTTAGCGCATGCTTTGGGGGGACGCGTATGCGCATTGGGTACCTGGATCCTTGTCAAGACATATTTGAAGTAGGCTTTAAAATGATATGGGTAGTTTTCAGGCCCCTTCATTGCATAAACCTCATAAAACCCTGTATATTGCGCAATTCCATTTCATGCTCCTCTTTCCCAATTGGTTCTCGAATTGTTTAAGTATTTAGCCCCCTCATTACCCTAAGCCCCAAAGCCTGTATAGCCCCAAAACACCTACTACAACCCTAAATCCCCCTAAACCCTANNAACCCTAAACCTGAAACCCTATATCCTCCGACATTAGGTGATAATGGCACATTTCTGAGGCCCCTACAGTAACGGGGCTTGTGGGGTAGCAGGGCCCGCACGCAGGCACATTTAGGATTTAGGGCGTCGGGTTAGGGTAGATTTTCCAGCAAAACGCTGGGATTAGGGACCCTGGGAATCTCTGGACTTAGGGGCCCATTGTTTGGGGGTCCGGAAAATGAGGATGAGGGTCTATTCAGGGGGCCCCCTTTTATGGAAACTACCCTATAGGAGTTGCATAAGGCACGCATGGTCTCCCTTTAGGGATTGTGTTGGCTTCGTCTCGGGATAGTCTCTAAACCTTGAACCCTGAACCCTAAACCCTAAATCCTGAAACCCGAACCCTAAACCTGAACCGCATCAACAGCATATCTGTGCGCTTTGAGGGCTGTGAGTTGATCAGCACTTTCGGGAGACAGGGCTTGGGTCATGGGCATCAGCACACATGTGATGATGAATGGGTTTGAGTTTAGGGTTTTAGGGTCCCCAATTTTGCATTGGGGTTCCCCAAGCCCAAAAGTATCTCGGCCCTTTTGGCTGTTGCTAGGGATGTTGGATCAGTATTTTACCTACTTTGGATGTCCAGTATTGTTTCTGAAGACCTACATATCTAACCCCCCTGAACCTTCCTGAACCACCCTAAACATCCAAGCACCCTAACACCTTAAGCACCCCGTAAGACCCTCGACAAATACCTGAATATATTGTACATGTCTAAATAAGCAATCACCAACACTGTGGTTCTAGATTGTGCTTATAGTTGCGGTATAGGGTCCCTCAAACGGAGTTCAAAACAATGTAATTAATTGAGTTTTCTACGTTGCTGCAGGATTGCTGCCCTGGTTTGCCCAGATGCCACGGAGCTTTGATGCAGAAGAGGACACGCCATCTAAGACGTTCTGGAATATGCATAGAGTCCCCCGTAAGTAGATAGAATATGGGGTATATGGAGATTTTATTGTAATATATCCACAGCCATATTCTATCTTCTTAAGGGGGATTATAGCTCTTCAACTTTAGCTGGTTATAACCCCCCAAACGACAGCAAAAGAAAGCTCTTGGGAGGTTCTAGGCATACTGGCTCTTCGTAAGGAATAAGGGAAGATAATCCCTATATAATCCTAATATAAGATATTTCCCCCTTTTAATATATTTTGTAAGAACCAGTAAGTAGGGCAGAGAGAGTTCTCAGACATTCCTTAAGATCGACCTGAACATGCTAGCATCCCCATTACTTCCTCTAGTCGGGAATAAGGGAATACATTATACGTTTTAGGGTTTAGGGTTCAGAACAAGGGAATATATTAGATTGGGATTAAGAAGGGATCATATTCTCTTATTGCTTGTCCAGAGCCAGTAGACTAGAAGGATCTGCAGGAAAAGCCATTGATTTGTGGAGTCCTTCATATTGTCTATGCTTTTGTTGGAGCCCAGATGAACAGTTCCACGATTGTATTTGGAAGGAAATTTTTGGCTAACAGGAGTTTACCGGGATGAAGGGGATCATTGTCGGGGTCCAGTTGCATGTCTTCACGGAGCTCGCGCGATCGTACGTGGAAACACGTTTCGTTTGATTGCTTGTCATCTGAAGTTTCAAAAGCCAACGGCCATACATCCGCTTCTGCACTTCTGCTGAAGCGCTACTAGCAAACACTCAAAACCCCTAGGGATCCAAGTTTACAAATAATACCGACATTGGGCCCCAAAGTCTGCAAATATTACCTACATTGGGCTATTTAGATCCATAGGGAACTTAAGCTTTCACTAGCTTAGCTCCTCGAGGGCCCGTTGTGACATGCACATGAAGCACCGTATCACATAAGCACATCCTGACCCTTCTTAAGAATGGGGGGAACTAGTGTTACTATATGGGTTAGAGGAGTTTTTGACCTGCTTACTAAGTTCCCCTGACCCTCCAGTTAAGTCTAGGGAGGCGCATAATTTCGGTTATCCAAAATAGAATTTGGTTACAACCCCTCTTGCTTGGAGAGTAAGGGTCCTGGACACATAAAGATCCACAAGCATGTACCACAGGATGAGCATCTCGCAATTGATGGGGCGTAGGCTGCATTTCGTATGACGGCTGTTCCAACCCCAAACCCTAAACCCTAAGCCCTACGAACCAAACTTTAAAGCCTAAGCCCTAAATCCCTAAATCCAAACCCCAAATCCTAAACCTAAATCCTAAACCCTGACTCCACTTCCTGAAGCCTGAATTTTGGTTGACGGTTTGCAGTAAATAAGGAGCCCTTATGGATCCTCGAAAAGCCACCCGGCAGCAAGATTGCGGCGCTCAGTCAGGCCAATGTTTAGGGCTCAAACGGACAGGTTGATGGTATGGCTTAGGTCTTAGGATTTGGGGATTATAGCGCTTACATAGGGAGAAGGCTTTAGTAAACCCAACCGCCAAAACCTCAACCTTACAACTATCATGTGATTGCAACAAGTTCCGAAGTTTGGGGGTTGGAGCTTGGTGTAGTCCCTCTCTCAGTATCAGGGTTGGTCGGTTTGGTGTCAGAGCACCTCAAGCACCCAACAGATAACGCGGTTTCGTCTTCAAGCTTGAGGGTTTGTAGAGTTTAGGCCCAGAACCCTCTGCTCTCCATCCCTGACTCCCAGCTTAGAGGTACAGGCTTCTAAACCCGTTTAGGGTTTAGGGCTTAGGGTACTAAACTTATTCGTGTTTAAGGGAGACCTGCTTAAGCACGAGTCAAGGTGTTCCCTCATCACCTATGGCCCCAAAGCCCAAACCGTTTCAACTCTGAGCTCCTTGCACCCCAAGCCCTTAGTCCTGCAAGCAAAGCGATTCTACTATAGTCTAAACTCCTTGATGGGAGCTGTTTAGGGGATTATATAGGGGACTTTTTTTTTTTGAGGGTTATTAAGTGGGATACTAGGAGTTTAGACTATGACTATGGCTCGATTGAGGCTCATGCACAAGAATCCCAAGTCAATAGCCTCGCCCAGTGCTTAGTAAGGAATGAAGGAATGGGCCCCCTATGTAGTCCCAGATGATCGATCACAGTCATTCCGTCCATTCCCATGCCTGAGTTGCATTTTAGGGCTTAGGGTTGAGGGTATAGGCCCCAGAGTGAAGTAAGATTATAGCGCACTCTCAGGGAAACGATATGTAACCAGACTAAAAGAACCCTTCACTCGCCTGGTCGAAAGTAGGTCCTATACAGGGACCTGCAAAGGGCGAGTTGGGTTGATGCTCTGATGGTTGTGTCCTTCAGACTGGTCGTCTTCCTTCGGACCATGAGGAGGTATTGGGATAATGGGGGGTTGATCCTAAACCCTAAACCATAAACCGTATTAGAGGAGGATAACTTTGAAATGGATTCCCAAGCAAGCCCCTTCACAAGCCCCAGGTACGGCGTAGGCTCTCTTCATGCAAACATGCCCGTACACTGCTATATATGTATCTTTCAGCATGCAGGTATGTGTATGTATATTTACATATATATATATATACACACTCGCACACACATGCAGGATCTATGGCAGTAGTTGCCGAAATAGTCTTTACATATCTCGCAAGAAAAAGCATGTTGAGGAACGCTCAAAGCCTTTCCCCAGACAAGTGGCCGTGTCAGTACTTCTTACCAATCTCGACAATATACACCTAATCCCTAAGCCTGAATCCGTCTAACCCCAAACCCTAATCCATTGAAAGACCAGTGTTCAAAGGCAGGCCCACAATCCTTACCCCAACCCGCCTAAGCCCTAAAACCGCTAAACCCTAAACCCCAAACCCTGACTTCGGAACCTCTCCATTGCCAAGGTTTCCAGAGCATGCGTTTCGCGTGGATGTTCTCAGGGAGCTCTGTGCGCAAGGCCATATCCCCAGGATGTAGGATACGTAGGTGTAGGGTTTAGGGTAGGGTTCAGGAGTTTTTGTTTGGTAATAATCTGGAGGGACAACTGGGTATAGAAGATTGAATAAATCCCAGCCCCTATCGTGTTGACCTCTTAGCCCGTAGTCCTAGAGCCTAAGTTGTACAGGCTTTACACCGTACAAGCCAAAAGCAGCAGCCCTAAGCCCTTAACAACTACAGTAGGCTCCAGAAGTTGTGAACCAAACAGCTTAAAACTTGCTAGACCTCACAGCCCTACACTACACCCTGAACCTTAGCCTCACAATCCCAAAATCCTTCTAAGGTTGGAATTATGGGGCCTTAGTATCGGCCCTTCATCGGCCCATAGTTAGGACCCAGGAAGCAGGGAGAGGCCCATGTTAAAGGCCCATGGCTAGGAGCTCAGAATCCTATACATATTACTGTTACAACTACTAGTGTTGTTATCCCTTTCTATTACGAGTACACTATTACTGCCACTCTTACTCTTACTATTACTATCGCTATTGCTATTTAGGCCTGGGCCCTGGGCGAGTTCGCTTTCTCCACCTGCGCCGGAGCGGCTTGGCCGTGGCGCGCTCGGCTACCTGGCTGCGTTCAGCTATTCCTCGGGCTCCCAGTTTCCCAGTAATTGGGTCCCTATAAGGGGTTCTGCAGGAATATATTTTAGGGTTTAGGGTTTAGGGTCCACGTACCCAATAACGGGCTCCCAGTTGCCTAAATAGTAGGCGGCAACTATGGGGTGTATAGAACCCAGAACCCAGTATTTAGGTAACTGGAGCTCTAGGGTATAGGGTTTAGGGTTTTAGAGGTTGACCTGACGGTTTCACTTACAATGCTGGGTTTTGTGTTTACATACGTTTGGGGTTCCTCGACGTTCACTGGCCACTTCGCTGAAGTGCCATCGAGGGGGAGGGGCATTAGCGCTGCCGAGTTGTGTGTTCAGTGCCAGCCTGGTAGGTACTAGGTAAGGTTATAAGACGGGACCTAGAACAAACACAGGGCTGAGACCGATTTACATGTTTTGGTTCTTAGCTTTAGCGTTTAGGTTGGGGTTTACGGGCGTACAGAGTCAGAGTGTTAGGGGAGGAGCATGGGATTTCCACAGGGCCGGTACGAGCATGAGAAGGATTTAGGTTCCAGAGTGAAGCGGTGCTCTGTCGGGCTTGTCGGGTGTAGGGCATTATCAAACAGAAATCAGCGGAGCTATCGAGGAGTGCCAGGGGCTTCTATGTGTTTAGGATACAGAGGGTCATACGTCTTCATGGGCGAGATCGGATACCCCAAAGCTGCAGCATTGTTCCACGGAGAGGTCCTAAAAATGTGAATTACTGCGTCAAATATGCAGGGTGTTCTGGGGTTTGGTAGATTACGCGACTGGGGAATTTGAAGCCCTAAACCCCCCGGTTAGGGTTTAGGGTTTAGGGCCTAAGGCTGGTAACCTTTGCATGGACTTCATATGGCCCAAGTTGGAAGTCTAGCGTATTCGTAATCTACTCAGTAACTATATACTATACATCGTTATAGCCCAAGTATAGTGATAAGACCCATAGCTACACTTGCCCTAGATGTACACGCGTTAGAAGTACAGCCACTCAGTAGGTTATAACACGGCCCTAGACCCTAGAAGCCGTAAGCCCCACACTACATGAGCCATAGTCTAAATTCCTAGTATACCCCTGAATAACCCTCAAAATTACTCCCCTATATAACCCCCTATATAACACCATTCAAGGAGTCTTTTCACTATAGCTAACACGAGCTTCAGCTGCCCTGGACTTGTATTAGGTAGGTCGTTCCAAGTGCACCCCAACCCCAAAACATAAACCCTAAAGCCTAGGCCCTAAATCCAAATCCCTAAGCCCCAAACCGTGAATCCCTAACGAGGATTATGGGAGCTGGTTTTTTGGGTCTAGGTAAACCCTTTCCGGAACCATAGAACCCGTCCTAGATTGCGAACTGCGCCGCCACGCGCGGAGCATGGTTTGGTGCACGCGAAGAGTGGAAGTGGCTCCTTGGTCCAGCGGTTACTTGCAGGGGTTCAGGGTTTAGGGTTGAGGGCTTAGGGTTTTGGATGCCGAAATGGTTACCGAAATGGTTATCAATAGTAATCCCCTACTCCGTAATGTTAAGCCCCCCCACTCCCCCTAATGTTAGATACACCCATTGTGGTATGTGATATCATGCCGGGAATTTTAGCATTGGAGGGGGGTTGCAATATTAGCAGGAGGGATTATGGTTATAATTCCTGGTCTAGTTGTGGTATTGCGTACCTCAAAAGATCTTCAAATGACATTGGTATTTATCTAGGCCCCTGTGTTACTTGCAGCGTTGGGCCCCTGTCAAGCAGGCTTATAAGCTTGTGAAGTCTCTCATGCTCTGCAGGCCCCGTTCAGTACTATGTTTGCCGGACTTCGTTTTAAGTTTTGTTTTTTTTTTTGGTGTGTAGGGGCTCGCGCGGCTCAGTAAGTAGGTATCGTAATGCTCACAAACGCACTGCAGTTTACAACTCGGATAGCAAGTGTTCATGTAGCTCAGGCCCCGTTTGCGAGCCCACTTCCCACTGTTTACGCAGGTGCCTAAACCCTAAACCCACATACGCACTTGAGTAGTATTTTATTTGGGGTGCTATGGTACCCATTATAGAGTAAGATTCTATCCTCCTTTTGGGGTATAGTATTTCATACAAGGACTATAATCCTACTAGGTTTAACCACCAAAAAATTACTCACTATAACCCCAATATAACCCCAATATATACCCTATTTTATTATAATAGTTTGCATTTTCTTTTCCATTTTCCCTAGATACCTAGGTTCAACCACATACTCACTTAAAGCCTAAAGAGTTGATACATGACTCTGAGGTTGCACGCAGATTTGCCTATGCTCAGGTTTGGGGGGGTCAGGGTTCCTTTTCAGGGGTTTAGGGTTTAGGATTTAGATAACATTGTAGTCTTTGAGTAGAAAATCTAGAGCTCAGTAGCTTTTCCCCGGCAATCTTTGAGTAGAAGATGAAGTCAGAGTCCCCCTTAAGTAGATTGAATATGGGGTATATGGGGATTGTATTATACTCTACCCAAAGCCATATTCTATATACTTAAGGGGGACTATAAATTGGAAGTTGCCCCCTGACAGCTGACAGAGTTTGAGACTCAGGTAGCATATTTCCTGGGCATGAGAACCCCTTAGAGGAAGAGGTTGACATCCATAAAACCCTATCAAACCCCTAAAAAGAGGTTGGCAACCATAAAACCCTATCAAACCCCTAAAAGAGGTTGGCAACCATAAAACCATCTAAAATCATTCAAAAAACAAGTTGGCAACAATAAAACCCTAAACCCAGGAAGCCAAGCCCCTGATGATGTCTGCCTAACAGGCTCAGGGGACGGGACCGTCAGTAGCTCGATTTGGGTTACCTGAACCTCAAAAGTATGTAGAATACTGGCATTTTGGTCTAGTTTTAGAGGTTTTTGGACTATGGTTTGACCTACTTTTGGGGTATAGGCAAGGCTTCAGGGGTTTATCGTTCAGGTTTCGACAGCCCGTGCTGCTAGCAAAATTCACTCCAATGACATGGGCCCCAAATCGAGTGGCTTAGCACGAGGAAGCAACTCGCAACGATGCTGCCCGAGAACTTCCAGGCCGCATAGAGTTCATCAAGTTTAGGTTTTGAGGGTTTAGGGTTTGGGGTTTACAGTTTAGAGTTTAGGGTTTGAGGGCTTAGGATATTTTGTTCTGGTTTACAGAGTTTAGGTTTTCAGTGTTGAGGGGTTTGAGTTTGTGCTTTGGGGCACGGGTTTTAGGCTTCAGGCACAAGGGTTTCGGCATCAGGGTTTAATTAGGGTTTAGGAATCAAACACTAAAAGCCCCAAACCCACTAGGGTTTCGGAATTGTAGGCAATTTCGTTGAGTTCCGCTTTGGGCTACACAGACGATGTTTACAAGGAGCTATAGTATATTGTAGATACTGTATTACACTATAGTATATTCTAGTATATTATAGTCTAAATGGCTTTAGTGTCAATTTTTCAGATCCCAAACTTACCGGCTTCCCTAGCACCCCACAACAACCACCCCCCCATGCTCCCCCTCAGTTAGCCTAAATTCGCCTCATTCCTGAAATCCCTGAAATTTTGTCAACAATTAGTTTTTTCGCAAGCCCCGATCCCGGAACAACCCCGATGACTACACACCGAACCACCAACCCTGCAAGGGTTCAGGGTTATAGGCTTTCTAAAATCCAAAGTCCTTAGCCCTGAATAAGCCCGAGATTCACACCCAGGCCTAAACTCCGAACCACCTAAACCTGAAATTGCAAGGCCCAAACCAGCCCTCACATCAATGAGACCTAAACTTAATTGATGGGGAGCGTTATCATGTGATGCCTTGTGTCATTCCCCCTCCCAGTAACTGTCCTTAAAGGTGCCTTATTAAGGGGGTTCTTATAACTCCTATAACCCATTGTGGTAACAGTTACTGTAAGGGGGAATGACCCAAGTGATGCCATACTTTCCTCCCAAACCCCGAACACGCCGCAAGGATCCCCTCCCTGACACATATTAAAACCCCCATCCCCCATAGTACTCAAGATTCCCGCGATATACTGCAATGTGTTGGGCTCATTTTAGTTGGGAGGTGGGGAGTTTTCTTATTGAAGTGATTATTGAAGCCCCTACACTGCGTAATCCCGAATAATCCCCTATGGAAGCACAGATCCCATTTCATATTCCACTTTCTTTTCCATTTGGCCGTCCTTGATATCCCAAAACCTACATGCCACGATGTACCCTATGCATAACACCATACACAATCATTAGACCTAAGCCCTAAAACCGCCTGAGCACTAAACGCCCTATTTACCCGTATGTAAGCCTAACTTAGGTCCTAATCTATAGCCCCATATACTGCCGTCACTGCTTTTGTTTGGGCCGCTGCAACCAGAGGTGACTGACGAGTTGATAGCCCGCTTGGAGGCTGACCCTTCACAGCTTGTGAGGGTTGCTCGGTCATTGCTATGTAAACATACGTTAAACTTTTTGTGTGCTTAAACGCAATAGGGAATGTTGCCCATGCTTTTTTTTTTTTTGCATGATTCTCCTTATTCTTGCTATGGGTGTTATTACCATGATCGTTATTATCAATGTTCAGATTACCAACATTATTGTTATCAAGTGTACAGCTCTTCCAATTACTACCCACAATAACCCCTTCAATATGGAACCAGGTTTGGATTGGAAGGGTTTCAGGGCTTGGGTGTCCGGGGGTTGGGTGTAGTGTTCAGGTTTTTCGGTGGTTTAGGGTGCGGTTACGGTTTAGGAATCTTGCTTTTGGGTGGGGATGTAGGTGCAAGGATTCAGGGATATTTGAGATCAGGCTTTGCCAGTGAAGGGCATGAGCTTTAGGATTTCAAGTTTAGGGGTTCTATTCCTTTGAGGTCAGGGTTTAGAATGTACCATGATATACTATGATATACCACAATCTACAGTAATATTTCATAATATACTGTAATATACCACAATATGTTATCATGTACCAGAATACCTTCAGGGTTTGGAGCTTTGGTTTGTTGAGGTTTTTTCCTTGAGATTGTGGCTTACCTAGACCCTTAAACCCCACCCTTTGTTTCAGGGTACCTGAAGGGTTTAGGGCTTAGGGTATAAAGAAAATACCAGATATGAAGTTAGGTTTAGGGTTTAGTCTTTAGGGACTAGCGATTAGGGTTTAGGGGTAGGGATTCAGGGTCTAGGTACTGCTTACGGGGGATGGGGCTATGCTCTTCAATAGCTCTACAGGGATAATGAGTTTCGAGATTCCTGGAGCTAAAGGTGATAATCCCCTTCCCCTAGTATTAACCCCCCCACCCCAATATACCCTGATATATTACAACGCGGAGTATTTAATATTATGGGGGTGGGGAGGTTTCTTTTAGGCGGAGGGGAGTATTCTCCAGACCATAATGTCATGGGATCCCATGCTACAATGCCACCCTTACTCGACCTCCGCCCGAAGTTGCCTGACTAGGGCGCATCTAGGCCTGATTTTGAGGAATGGGTGGTAACTACAAGGTTCCTGAAAATACTTTTTAATTTCTGTTACCTAGAATCCTAATATTTAGCTGAAATTATAATTTCTACTGGGGTTCCAAATCCCTTAGAGGTAATGGGTATGTACTTGCGCATTCCAAAAGTCACAGTGCCATGGTCTTAAAGCCAAACCCTCAACACCTGAACTACGAGTGTGCTTGTTCATTAAGTTTCTTAGTGGACGTCTCGCATACGCAAAGCACAGTCTGAAAACAAAAAGACGGTTCAAAGCTAAAGGAACAAATGGAGGCTCCAAAATCATGGGGGAAAACTGTATCATGGGTCCCCCTACTACCCTCTTAGCCTACCGCCCCCCGCCCGGTCAGGGTTATCTTTAAGCTGCCCTAGCAAAAAACAGGGAGCCAGGGGGGCTAGTGTAGAGGTAGTAGGGGAAGCCATAGCTATACTGCTGATGCAGCCCTGTAGGATCATCCCGGGAATTGTACAGTGATTCAATGGGGACAATCTACAGGTGCTATAGGGTTGCTGTAGGAAGTTTAAGTACATCGATCGATTTATACAATTGACGGATTCTTGGGAATTTTTCTTTCTCACCCTCAACGTAAGTTTGGGCATCCCGCCAGGAAGATAATTGTGCGGTAGATGAAGATTTAGAGAGGGCCGATTTCGGGCCATTACTGCTTTGGATTTTTTCAAAATGCGCTCTGCGCCATCCTGGAAGAGTAAACCCCCTCCTCATCCGGCCCCCCTAACAACGATCCCCCCATGCCATGGTATAATGGCAATATGTTGAGGTGGGGGGGATCGTATTATTCGAGGCTTTGCTAATATAAACCCCAAACCCTCAGGGAGCGATTCGTCCCTACACAACCCTAGGAGCCTTCAGGGTCTGGTGTCAGGATTGCATAATAGGAGGGCCCTAAACCCTAAACCCTAAACCCTAAACCCCCTCTGAGGAATTTAGACTAGACTCCAAGACTAGACTATCGCCCCATATGGCTGGGTTTAGGGTTTAGGGTTTAGGGTTTAGGGTATACAGGAGTATTGTAGGGGTTCTTGATGGGGATGCTAGGAGATGAGACAATGGCTCATATGGGGTCTAATTTGGGTACTGCCCCCCTCAGTAACAGTTGGATAATCATTATAATATGGTTATATATAGCCCTTAATAGGACCCCTAATATAGACTGTTACTGGGTGGGGGCAGTACCCAAGGTTTACTCCAAAGCAAGAACCAACCCTAAACCCTAAACCCTGAACCCTGAACCCTAAACCCTAAACCCTAAACCCATGCTTCTCGCTGCCATGGAGCCATTTCCACGCTGCTACTGCACACCAATTGGTCTGAATAGGCGCAGGGTTCTTCTGCATTTGACATTTTTAGAGGCCTACATATATATATATATATTTATTTATTTATTTATTCATATATATATATTGGTATATATATATATACCTACATACATAGACATAGGCGGAGATGCGCATGCGGAACTCGCCACCAGCAAGTGCTAGTTCCGAAACATTTGGACAGCACAAGCTGATACAGAAATCTGCAACAACCTCGAGGCTTGATTTCGTACTATAGCCAAAATTACGAGGAATTACTGGGTTGGTGTTGAGGAACTTAAACTAATTTACCATTATGGGTATACATAGTAATTCATAGGGTTCCCCAGTATAGTAAGTTAATTTAACTTTATTTCTGGCATCAATTCCATCATTCCCTACTAACGACCGGTAAGCAGAGTGCCCTATATGCATGCCTGCGGGAGACGTGCCAAGCTGCTGTGGACGCTGTGAGATCAGTCCTGGATATGCAGCAGCAAGTGGTTGTCACAAAGGACTGCCCTAAATCCCTAAACCCTAAACCCCTAAGGCCTAAATCCTAGACCCCTAAGCCCCTACGGAATGACTCAGGGGTAGAAAAGAACATGGAAACTGGGGTGTTATTCAGCATAGGCTTAGGGGAATGGCGGAATGGAACAAAAACCACGGAAGCTGCTATGATTTACGGCTTAGGGTTCAGGTTTAGGGTTGTTTCAGGTTAGGGGTTCAGGCAATGAAGGAATGGAAACCAAATGGAAACTATTCAATGAGTTACTTAGTGTTCAAGGTTTAGTGGGTCGTCATAGAGGACCTGGCCTTCGCTGCTGACATTTGGAAGGCTTGCTTTGGAAAGGATGGCGACTTCACTGTCGTGGTGGAGGAGCTAAGCCAGCCAAAGTCTGTGCCTTTTTCGGGCTCAAGGGCAAGTAGAGGAGTAAACATGGGTACCACTCAGGGCTGCTCATAAAAGTTAAGATTTAGGGTTTAGGGTTGAAAGATCCTCCCTCTCAACCTTGAACTTTTAACCACCCACAAGGTGATGGAACCCGTAGGTACTGACAGTGTTGGCTTAATGTTCATGGCTTAATCGGCTCCCCGTAAAAAAACTCCCCCCCCGACAAGCGATATTCTCCCCCATCATAGTATTTTATTGGACTCTCCATTGTTGGCGGGGGGGCAGGTACTATGAGAAATCTCTTGTTGATCTGCGAACCCGTACCCTCAGTTCCTTATCTCCTGGGATACGAGGCCATCCGTGACCTTTGACATCACCAGGAAAGGATGCGGCGCATATTTGGGAACCCCCATTTAAGAAGGAACCGCTCTTTGATTTGAGGGCCTTCACCAAAACGTATTTGAACGGATTTTTGACGGGCTCTAGATTGCTAAAGGTCGTCATGCTCAAGATTAGAATCCGGCTTTCAAGTGGTGCGCTAGACAAGTAGTGTTTCTCTTTAGGGTTTCCCAAAATCCAGTGAGGGGCCTTGGCGTTGCAAACCGGCCCCGGCTCCTTCAATTGAGTTGAAGGTAAACTCCGATTTTGGGGAGCCGTGTTCCGGTTTTTTTTCGCACATTAGATCTTCTTTGCAAAATGGGGTCCGACATTACTTGGATCCCAAATTTGAAGCACCGAACCTGCTACCGCAGAATTCCTGTGCATTTAAAGACTGGGTAGGTCACTTTGGCTACATACCCTTGACCTTACCTAAACCGAAGCTCCTAATCCCTATAGATGCCTGAACCCCAAACCCTGAACCCTATACCCCTGAGCCCTAAAACGCTGAACCCCAGACCCTGCCGGACCCTAAATCCTAGAACCTAGACATCCAACGCCTTAACCCTAAACCCTATAAACCCTAAACCCTAAATCCTAAACCCTAAACCCTAAACCCCTAAACCCTAAACCCTAAACACGAAGCCCTCGGACGAAAACAGCCCTGAGGAGCCTCCGGGCACCGCAGGCGAGCCGGAGCAAACGGCGGGTGGTCGAGTTGAGCTCCCTGGTCCCCAATATAGGGTTTAGGGTTTAGGGCTTAGGGTTTCCCCCAAACATTATGGTTCGCC
>CAJNIZ010002519.1:14690-25927 GCA_905231905.1 Symbiodinium pilosum
GGTTTAGGGTTTAGGCTTAAGGTTGTAGGGTTTAGGTTTTGAGGTTTGGGCTTCAGGGTGCAGGGTCCACAATGTCAGACTTAGATAAGGCTTAGGGTTCGGGGGTAAAGGTTTATGCCCAAGGTCTCAGGGTCTGGGGAGGCTACCGGAAAGGGACCTGGAAATATTTCAATGTATACAGATATATGTATATATATATATATACATCTATCTATACATCTATATATATATGTATATATGTACATCCGTATACAAACACATATGCATACACAGGCGAACGTTAAGATATCTAAAATATGAACACTGCATGGTTCATGCTACTGCTCCCTCTTTTCACTTCTAAAGGTAGAGGACACTGAAGTTGAGATCTTCGGGCGTCTATGGGACAGTATGGGGCTTATAGGGCTTCGGGCAAGCCCTTGTTGTCGGGTATAGGGTTTACGGATACCTTTTGAAGGACATTTCGGTCTTGGGTCCCTCGTGTTTGCCCTTTTAACCCGAACTCCCGAACTTGTTCAGAGGGTCCATCGCCCTTGTGTCACCCACCCCCAACCCTAAACTCCTAAACTTGCCGCGTCCTTCGTAGGTCACTATTCGCGAGTTCTCTGCTGCTGCTGTCGAAGCGTTCCTTCGCTTCTTGTACTCTGGTGTCTGGCTTACTATTCAGGATCTTAAGTCACTATGATGAATCACCTTCCCCTGATGAACCCCTCCACCCTTCTAAAGATGCACCATGTGGCCAAAATAGCATTGACGGAATATTTACGGAGTGGGGGGCTTTGCTATTAGCAGCTCAGGGGAATATTATGGTGATTCATTTTCAGTTCAGGAACCTCATCCCAGGTGTTCTTGAGGGTACCTTGGTGACGTTGGTGGAGGTTGCAGCAGTTGCAGACAAATATCAAGTCGACAAGCTCCACCAGCTTTGCACAGAAGCATGTGATATCGCCCTGAGTCCGGAGACAGCATGCCAGGCGCGCAGTTGCTGACACCCCGGATTTCGGGTTTTGGTTTAATTCCTGTTTAGAGCTTCAGGTACACTTCCCAGAATGTACTAGATCTAAGCCCGAAAAAGGGGATCCTCTCTAGATCCCAAACTTCAAAACCAAGAGTCTGTAACCACCCAGGTCTTCGAACTTGCGAACCGTCTGGGACTTGCCAGGATACGCCGAGCAGCCAAGGAGCAGATCTTGATTTGTCCGAAGCAAGCCTTGCGCCTTCGCCCAGCCTTTGGCCCCCAGCTGCTGTCCGAAATTCTGGAGTCCAGACTTCTGTGTGTTGAGAATGAGGCCTTATCACAGCTGCTTACAAGCTGGGGGAATTACAAGAAGCGGAAGGCAAATGGGGATGACAACGAATGCCAGGCTATCATTGCCAAGTGTCTTTCAGAGTTGGAAAGCCGCCAGCCTGCGCGGTGTAGTGTGGACGTGCTGGGAAGCTTATGGGAGCTTCAAAGCCAAAATCCCAATGGATACTTCCTGGGATACTGGGTGACCTTGACTCTGGGTTCGCTCTCCACAGAAATTTTGAATCCCAGGGGGAGCCTGTTCCAGGACTATCTCTGCAGCTGTGCCAGGAACGAGCCAGAGTGCCTGCGCATGAGCGGGAGCTACGTGATCTGGGCACTTCCACATTTCTCAGTGTATCTTCAAGACTTCTGCTTTCGAAGCCACGTTCCACAGACGGTGCATTTCCAGATCTTTTGTTCGCAGGATGGTGCCCGCTGGCACTTGGCGGTAGCTTCTGACAAGCGCCGTATAGAGGCAGGGACTCCAGTGGAGTGCAATGCTCCCGACTACACCGTGAAGTACTTCAAGCTGCAACTTGGTCAACGCTTGACATTGTTTTGAATGCCCTCCAAACTGAACATGTAATCTATCTTATTTGTTTACTGAAGGGGTAAGACCATCGAGAATGAAAGTAGCACTTCCTGTACTAGCAATTTCTCAGAGGAATCCCTTAGAATAATTGGCAGAGATCCTCCCACGATCATGTTATACAGCCCTTTGGTCCGGTCCCGGAGGGTATCCCTGCCTGAGAAAAAAAATGTGACTCCAACTTTGTTCCAGGCAAGTGCTTGAGGGAATCTTTCTCAACGATTTCGGCATACGCGGCATTCTACAGAAAGACTGAACCCTCGGCCTCCCAAATGCCCATATTCGCCGTAATATGGGGGGTTTCCCAAAATTAGGGGTACCTGATTAGGGGTCCACATAATAAGGATTTAGTATTTTTTTGGGGTGCATATTAGGTTCCCTATACAAATTATATTAGACCGCGAAGGCCGAGAGGATACTTAATGGCCTGAGATTATCGCCTGCACAATAGCAATTTGTAGGCTCTACTATGAATATTGCTGTTGTTACCAGTATTGTAATTATAGTAATCCCCATTGCTATTTAATGTGTGTATAGCAATCATTATTGCTAGTATGCGTATAGGTATTCGGGAGGGCTAGAAAGCTTTTCAGTCGCGCTGCTCGACCGTCGTGTGGTCCTTGCAGACTTACTTGCTGTCTTGCCAGCGACCGTACACGGGAGAAAGAGGTAGACCAGGGTTCGGTTGAGGGTTTATAGTCACCCTTAAGTAGATAGAATATGGGGGATGGGGATCTTATTATAATATACCCAAAGCCATATTCTATCTACTTAAGGGAGACTATAGGGTGTAGGCTTAGGGTTTAGGGTTGAGCGGTCAGGGTGTAGTAGGTTTCGGGGCTCAGGGTCTTATGTGACATCTTACGCTCCTAGGAGTCACTTTCGTTGCGTGTGAACCTTATTGAGGCCGGATGGTGCAGGTCCCAATTTGAAAAATGCATGGGGCCGACATATCTAAGGTTGGATCTTGATTAGCGTGGTGCCCCCCAACGAACAGGGGGGCTCTGCAATAAAAAGTCATCAACATGAATGGGAGGCGGTCTGCGGATCCTCCAGCTCTTATCACAACCAATACGGGAAGGGATATCCTTCGGCTTCGATTGAAAGTCTGCGGGAATTCAGAAGAGAGGGAAGAGAAGGAAGGGAGTTGCTCAGCTCATTCTAGTTGAAGAAGATAGGAAGGGCAGCGTCCTCGGCAATAGGAGCCAGGCAAGTAAAGTTAATAGTCCAGTTGAGTTCAGCTTTGTAGAGAACAGGAAGGGCTAAGAGAACTCGGCCTTCATGTTTCCAGGACTCTTGAATTCTATTCAAAAAGAATAGTTATTCTACTCCAAGTTAGTTTGAACTCGAATTAAAGGCGATCATACTAAGCCCGAAATGCAAACCCTAAACCCAACCCCCAAACCCCATCCCCTGACCCCAAACCCTCTCAGAACTGAGGTTCCCGGGGCCTGCTGGACAATTCCCTTTTGGAATTTAATTGCCTAGCCTGATGGGATGTTGGTGGCTTTCCCAGAATTAGGGTTGGGGGGGTTAGGGTTCTAGGATTTACGGTTTAGGGTTTAGGGTCCCTATAGTAAGGAGTATAATATTGGTCTATGTTGAGGTCACCCTATTTGGTGAAACGGCCATACTTGAGGAGTACCAAGGGGTTCTGCAGAGGTTATGTTGGGAAACTGGTACATATGCCATCAGGAAGGTTCCCTGTGCAGACTTGTCATTGTTGCAATTGTGCTTAGGGCATTGGCTCTGAAGATTTCAGGATATTGGAAGGAAGTTCATGCGTCAATCCGAGTGGTTTGAGAGGGCACTGTTGAATTGCTTGCGCTAGTAAAAAAAATCCGTTGAGAATCGCGTCAGAACACCGCTAGTGACAATTGCTGTCCTCAGAAATGTTGTGTTCCGCAGTGTAGGGGTGACATCCTAAATCCTACTCCCACCCCAGGCTGATGGCTGATGAGAAAATTTGGATAACCTTTACCTGCCACACTAGAACCCTGATCCATGGACCTTACACCCTTACTTACCAAAACCCCTTCTTTAATTGGGCTAACACAAACCCCCTGAACCCTCAACCCTAAATCCTGGAACCCTATTCCCTAAAACTTTGAGTCCCGAACTCCAAACCCTAAACCCAAAGCTTTTGTTATCCTCTTGATTATACTGTAAAATGCCGTAATGTACGAGAATATACCATAATGTGTGATAATATATGAAAGTATATCAAGATATGAAAGAATAACATTATATTAGAATGGGATTAGAATACACCATAATGCATCATAGCTTCTAATCTATTATAGAACACCCTAAACCCTAAGCAGTGTAACAGATTGCCGAAGGCTGCCTCGGAGAGTCGTCACTTCGCCCGCGGGCTACTGGAGTGGGCTCTCAGCGTTGGGGGCCCAGAAGAGGATGAAGACAGGGGCATACTTGGAGGTCCATTGTGCTTATACAGTTTATTCCCAAAATAGGGGGACCCTAATATAGAACCCAAAATACTATAATCCTTACTATTGGGACCCCCAAAAGGGTACCCCTATTCTTGGCAAACTACCATATCCTACTTAGTAACTGTAGTTATAACCCAATTACATCTAGGTTACCTGTAGTTATGGGACTTATATTTGGGTTATGACTCCAGTTACTAAGCAGGTTATAAGTACAATGGACCTCCAAGTATAATGTGGGGCTAAGTAAGGGTGATACAGGAGTTATATAGGTGGTGTATGAATAGGGGGCATATCAAGGCCAATATCCATATTATATTTATTATCCAACTGTTAATGAGTGGCTGCAGTACCCAAGGCATAGGGTCACAGGAGGGGTCCCCATAAGAAGGATTATAGTATTTTGAAGTGTCTATTGGGGTCCCCTTTTTTCAAACTACCATATATCAAGGTAAGGGGCCCTAGCTGGTTATGGTGATATCTACAGGTTTTAGGGTTTGGGCCGTCTGGGGTGGTGTTTCTCAAGTTAGATTTACTCTAGGGACCTTTGGGATAAGACATCCAATGAACAGGGAGTGGTGTCTGAACCTCATGTATTTCAGTGGGTGTGTAATGGATCCCTGGAACATGGCTGAAAGCATCAATGATTGCTGTCCATATGTGGAGACCATAGATGTGTGCAGGAACACGTCAAGTTCCGTAGTGTTTCTTAGCAGGAAACACAAATACATTATATAGGGGCTACATAGGGATAATATTCCCTCATTCCCTACTCAGAATCAGTAAGGTTTGAGGGTTAGAGTTGGAGTATTAAGGTTGAGCGATATGATGAAGGGAATCTTCATGTATATTCCTTCACAGGAGCCCCCAATGTCTCGTCATCTCCATGCATGCGGTTTAAGGTTGAGGGTTTAGGGGCCCCTCAGAGTGCTCTGTTCTGGACAATCTTCCGTGTTGGCCGCCGACACCTTCCCAGAACTAAGCACTGGGATTACTGTAGTAACGTAGTCTTGGCATCTCAGAGGAAGTACAAAATATGTACCCCTCTTTTAGCCTTTGAACCCCTATCCTTGTGACTTACGAGTGGTTAGTAAGACACAGAGGATTGGATTCCTCTAGTAGTTCTTAGAACCCATTCTTTCACCCCTGCTAACCACCAGTAAGAGAAGCTTTTTGTAGGGCCCTTGCTCAATCAAATGTTCTCCTCGCCCACACGACATCAGTAAAAACGACCTTGAGGGGTTAAGTACCCAAGTAATCTGACTTGTCTTTGGCATGACCCTAACACTTGGGCACTGGGACCTCTTGGGCAAGACCTCACTTGAATTGGCCGATGAGATCTGCATTTCCCGCTAGTTATGAATCTTCAACTCCGGTTTTGTGCAAGGCCGCTCCGCTTTCATTTCAGCTCGGTCTGTTTGGTTCCTTGTTCCCTTCAACCTTGTATCGGCAGAATGGAAAAAAATGGACACTACATTATAAAAGCGTGTGTATGTATGTATGTATATATAGATATATATCTGTGTAAGGGTTATAATAGTGAAAAGAAAGTAGATACCTTATCGGGCCCGGCTTGTTGGGTTCTGGTTCTTCTGCTTTGCTTAAAGATCGGCAGATTCATGCGCTGCATGTTTGCAAGTCGGTGAACACCTACCTGGTGCGTGGGGAGGCGTATCACAACAACGATCCCTGTATAAGCGGCAGTCTAAACTTCTTAAAGAGGATTAATGGAGGGCCCATTGTACTTATAATCTACGTCTTAAAACCCATAACCAAAGTTGCCCCATGTGTACTCGCGTTATAAGTGCGCTTGCTAGGTAGGTTAAAAGTAGGACAGGCGGGCCAAACAGGGGGCCTTTCAGGCTAGCCGATCTTGGAATTTCAAAGGTCCTTGTATCCACGTGGATCTTTGTAGGGTTACATAGGGACACACAGGAATATCTAGGGTAGGCCCACACAAACAAGGAGAGCGCAAACCTCTGAAGCCTCGACCATAAGTCTCCGACCAAATCCGGCTGCATCCCGATGAAAATCTTGACAACGACCTTGTCGGTGTCGGTTTGGTGCGTTTTTCTGGAAATTCTGACTCTGTTTTCGGGACCTTCACATTTTTTTTAAGAAACACCAACGAAGCAAGCCTAGCCATAGTTTTGAGCAACCGGTTCTCTGTGGGTGTTGTTCAAAATCTTTCGGGTTTAGGGTTTATAGGGTTTAAGGGACACGGTTAAACGGAGATCACCAACGGATTGTGGGGTCCGCCTTATACGGGGGGACCGTGTAACTCTCATTCTGTTGCTTTTGAAATTATATTTCCACAAGGTCAAAGCGGCGCGTCAGGGTCTTGCTGGCGCCAGTGACGGTATCGAGCTTCGCTTGGGGCTTGGGGTTTGATTGCGGACGGGGCGGGTCTGGAGGATTTTGGGATCTATAGGGTGATGAGGAAGTCACTTCTCAAAAAGGTTTAGGATTTAGGGGTTTAGGTAATGTCCAAAGCAAGGCCCACATGGGACAACTGCCTAATGTGGGATCTGCTTTAGTAGAGGGGCCCAACACATGGGCGGCCAAACACTAGACACATGGACCTTATAGACCCCTATCAATGCAGCGGCCGCCGAAATACTCTAAAGAAGGCCTCTTCCCCAATGCAGGTCCGGCAGTACACGGCTTTGCTAAGTCAGCTGTATATGCGGTTTCGTTGTTCGGGGCGTTGATGCGTTCCTAGTCTCAAGGGCAGTTTAGGGATTGAGGCTTGGGACGTAAGGCATGGAAGTTCAAGGGCCTGAACGTCTAGCGCTTAGATGATTGCGTGGTTTTAGCTTCCACAGGTACGCGGGTTTAGCTCCGGCGGGCCAGAGCATTTTAAGGTTTAGGGTTCCTGGAGGCTGTAGAGATTACATACGTAGAGTACTGTTGAGGGTATGGCTTTATTGTCTAAAGGACTTAGGGCCCCGCATAGGATCGTGTTCGGGTATTCAGCCTTCCTTTAGCTTCATGGTGTAGACGCTAGGGCTACAAAGATTGCTGTTGGCGCTTTCGGCGTTCAATGATACGCTGGATACTCAAAATCCTGCATGACCCTAAATACCTTATGCATTGGGAATTGTATACTAAGGTCATGCAGGATTTTTGGTATCAACAGTAAGTCGGGGATGGTGATATGACATGTGGAGGCCTTCTCAGAAGGATTCTTGCAGACATCCCGGATGTCTTTTTGGAAAGGGGGCTGAATAATTGTGCCAGTTCCGGGGAGGGTGCGGGTTTCTAAGTACTGCAGCAGGACAACAGTCACATGCTTATGGTAGTGGATTCCTCTTTCCCCCCTTGACTCCTAGCACAGGCTCCCCGCCGGGAACTTTAATGGTATAAAGTGTTCCCGGATATTAATTACTCCGCCACGCCTTCCACATACAATGGACCTCCTACCCCGTGAATCTCTCGGCAGTATATGTATGGCTATATTGCACCTTCGCATGTCGAAACGCTCGTCCTGTTGATTGCCCCCTGAATCCTAGAAATGCACATAGGCAATCCCAGAACTTTAAACTCTGCAGTTCAGACTCTCAAATTTTGAAGCTCAATACAATTCTTGCACCAAAACCTCAACCCTGTAGCTGTGAGACACGAAGCCCGTACGCTCCTGACCTTAAACCCCTATGCTTTCAAACCCACAAAGACAAACCTCGTCTTAGGGAGGCTCTGTGTTGTTGTGTGTCCAGGCGGTCCACCAGCCAAGAAAACGGATGCATACACCTTAGTTTACTGGGGATAGTAGGGAGTCTGGAAATTTATATCATGGGGATCATAGAGGGATTATATTCCTGTCTTCCCTCCTTATCCATATATTACCCCTGTATGATATCACCCCCCCAGTACGTAAGGGTCGGGTCCAAGTTCATAATAATCGATTATCAATTGCGCGCACCGAACCTGTACTTTTGCTGCCTTACTGGGAGTTAGTAGGAAATAGGGGATTTTTTTACATAGGGTTATATAAACGGTATATTCCCTTATTCCCTGCTAACCCCCAGTAAG
The DNA here is from genome assembly GCA_905231905.1 of Symbiodinium pilosum. Classification (NCBI taxonomy): domain Eukaryota; class Dinophyceae; order Suessiales; family Symbiodiniaceae; genus Symbiodinium; species Symbiodinium pilosum. The sequence goes on from CAJNIZ010002519.1 coordinate 23,050, forward strand.
TTGCTTGCACCAAGCATCCAGTTTCTCTGAATCCTAAACCTAATGACTCGAAACCCCATTGATAGCTTAAGCCGTTATATCCCTTCATAGCCCCTGTATGTCCCACTATATAATCCCTGTATACACCCTACACAATCCCCGTTTCCGGGCTAGGAGTATGAATGCCTTGCACCCGAAGGCTTTGATGGGAACTTACGTTTAACTTACTGGAGTTTCTTCCCGTGTTGCCTACAAAGATCCAGCAGGCTATAGTATAGAGGTACTTGCCCGCTAGTTTGGGGGGAACTCTGGCCTTTGCACCGTAAAGTCTGGACCAAAAACTCAAGACCTTAAACCTCCCACCCCAAAGTCTAAATCTTCAAAGTCTACTCAGAAGGTTACGTGGACTAAGTCAGTAGGCTGATTATGCGGATGACCTGCTCTTCAAAGCAGACCTACCTACGCTTGCTAAGTCTCCTAGACCCTCAAAATGAAGCCAAGAGAAAGGGATATGTGGGCTATTCTCAAAATGAGATTATATTACGGCACCTGTTCTTTAGCGGGGATACCAAAATTGGACCCTCGTTTGGGGAGCCCAAAACCTAAACTCTAAACCCTAAACCCTAACCCTAACCCTAAACCCTAACCCTAAATCCTAAGCCCTAAACCCTAACCCCTAACCTTAAGCCCTCACCCCTACCCTAAACCCTAACCCAAACCCCTAAACCCATATAGCTACCGAGGCTACGAAGCGCTCCTGCGTGCGCCGCAGCGTGTGCTGGAGCAGGTTGAGGCTGGGTTTACGGTTTTGGGCTTAAGGTTCATGGTTTGGGGGTTTAGGGTCTAAGGTTGGGGGTTTAGGGTTTAAGGTTGGGGGCTTAGGGTTTAAGGTTGGGGGGTTTAGGTTCCAAGTTTGGGGGCTTGGGGTGTGGTAGAACCACGATCGCAATTGAGGGTGAGTTATGATTTATGATTTAGGGTTTAGGGTCCGGGCTTATATGAGCTACTGTCAGTATAAGCCTTCTTAAGGCAAGCTTAGCAGTGGACATAGGGATCCCTCTTGTAGTTTAGTATAGTCGCTAATATCGTCCCTAATCTACCTAATGAGGAACCGATGTCCATTATATACTTCTCTTGAGAAATATTGGCTGCAACTCACATGGAGATAGAGATTACCACTGAGATCTATCCGTCCATTGCCTGCTAAGCGCCAGCAAAAGAATCCTAAGCGCTAAGCCCTAGACCCTTAAGCTAAATAAAAACTAGGCCTTGAACCCTAAACCCCTCAACGCATACAGCAATAACGCCCAAAATTGTCTGAGACAAAGCCAGGCCAATTTCGTGTCTCAAGTTCATCCTTTTGAATACATGGTTCAGGTTTTGGGGGTGGGCTTAGGGTCTCATTTTTTTCTGGTTTAGGGCTTGAGGGTTTTGGGGTCTTGGGTTTCGGTGCGTAGCGTTTGAAGATGTTTGAGGTTTAGGGTTCACTGCTTGTCAAGCTGCCATCAGACAACCGTGGCGATGCGTGTTCGGCATGGGAAACTATCCACTTATCTGTCCCCAAATCTTATTGGTTCTCAGTAGGGAAGATGGGACTATGTTGCATAGGGCGTATATTGGGGTTATATTCCTTTATTCCCCACTAAGAACCAGTGAGAAATCCCGAAGTCAACCGCATGTGCTCAAGATCCTCAAGCTGTGCACCTTCACATGGCTGGAGCCTTGGGAAACTTCAACCTGTTGACCACTAGACCTCAACCGTGCATGTATACACGCACGTTCCCAACAGCCGTCGCGTTCGGCTTTCATCTCCAGAGGAGCAGGGCTTTCATGCCATACCTTTTGGCATCTTGCGTCGTCCCATTTGCAGGGGCCTCTAAGCAACCATTTTTTCCAGCCCCAGCCCCAAAAGCCCTATGCATCCCTAAACCCCCTCCACGCCGTTCGCTGAAGCATGTATTTCCTACATGATGCCTTAACGACCAGTGCTCCGCAGAGTACCTGAATTTCGAATCAGCAGGATGAAGCTCCTAGACCATAGGGTTTTGTGTTTACCATAATGCTCAAACGCTCAGCCATTTTGTGTATGCCCCTCAGGAGGCCTTTCTGTCGCTTCGCTAGCCCAAACCCTCCCACCCGTCTTTCAGAAATGCACAGAAATACGTACACATGCCAGCACATATTTCGTATGTAAAGGTATACATACATGACTACACGCATATATGTATGTATGTATGTATGTATATATATATAGAGATATATGCATATATTTACCGCTATACATGTGAGCGACGACCTTAAGTTCCGTAAAAAGAACCAAGGCTACGCACGCATGTATTTTATTATTGGGAGCAGCCGTTCTAAGGGAAGCGGAGATAGGGGCCGGAGTTAAAGCGAGATTCAGGTATTCCATTTAGTTTATACTCATGGGTCCTACATGCCTACATTTAAGCGAGATCCCCCTAAATTCAGAAAAAGCGAGACCATGGCATTTATGAGTATTTTGTAAGTTAGCGAGATCAGGGGCCGGAGATAGGAAATAGTGCTCCTTGCCCAAACAAGAACTTTCGTCCGCTGCTCATGTATATACACTTCAACATCTCTATGTATGTTTAGACCTATAGAACCCCTTGCCAACGGCAAGGCGCTCCTGTCGCTGCCGCCGGCCCCAGAGCCCCGGCGCTTCGCCGAGTCTGCGCTGCGCCCGACGGCGGCGTCGAGGGAGCCTTCGACTCTAGAAGCCGAGGTTGGGAGTGGGGGGAGGTTTGGGGGTCTTGTGGGGATTGGGCTTGGGGTGTAGGGTTTAGGGCTTAGGGTTCAGGGTTTAGGGTTATAGAGGGTCTTTTAGGGGTTATATGTGGCTCTATGCATTGAGGTATATACACCAATAATGTCTTTG